>JACBKR010002188.1:0-36726 GCA_014218235.1 Colocasia esculenta
TCTGGGCTAACTAGCTGGGGCAAACTGCTCTTGGCTTTGCAGTTTAAAGAGATCTTCTTCTTGTCGTCTTCAGTCCACTTGTCCTTTTCGCTGTGACTAGAAGATCACCTTCTTCAACAATCGACCAGATCGATAGTCGAGTCCTTGTAAGAAGAACTCCATTCTTGTCTTCCAGTATGTGTAGTCTTCACCATCGAACAGTGGTTGGCCTGTTAATGACTGACTTCGAAGGACCTTGGGTTGCCATTTGATCTTTTTTCTTCAAATCATTGGATCTTTCTTTGTCGAAGAGACTAGCTTTGATACCACTTGTGCTCAGGTAGCTAGCCCGAGGGGGGGGGTGAATGGGATATTAAAATTTTGATCACTTTAAAATCTGTCCACAAAAACATTCACACAAAATACACTTCGATAGATGTTAGTGTAGTGAGAGTTAACAACAAACACACACAAAGCAATCACACTACACAAGGATTTATCCTGGTTCGGATCTATCCTCTCCATAGGAGTCCTACGTCTAGTCCCTGAGCAATATCTCAGGATTTCACTACCCAAGGGTACAGTCCCCCTCAAGGACACTTACTCACCCAGCTGCAGCTGGTCTTTCTTCACAACCCGAAGAGGAATTATACCACCCTAGATCCCACCAGGTCCTTCTACACGAAGGGAAACAAATACCCTGGAACCCACCAGGTCTTCCTTCAAACAAAAGGGAAATATGCACCAAAGAGAGAGAATCCTCTTTGATATCCTTCGGCTTCTATTGTGTCCAACGTTGTATCAAGATGTGTTGTCAGAGATGCACGCATTAAAAGCTTAAACGATGGACAAACTAAGCTGTTTCTCGGTGTCAGTCAACGTTACGAAAGATTTTATACCGAAATGGAAATTCCATTCTGTTCTTCTAAAAAGATGTTTACAGTATACGCAGGAAATAGAAGATATCAGTTGCATGCGTGCAGGATATGATCAGTCATAATAAATGCATGGATGTAGATAAAAGCGAGGGAAGACTTTGACTTTTCAAACTATCTGAGAATAGGTTGAATATCAAGTCGTTATAGACCATGAAATCGATATGAGCATAACTTATGAAATCGATGTGTGGATGAGTCGTTGTTCATGTGAATCGTTATACATTCATAAACAAGTCGATGTACACACAAATCGTTATGCATTAATAACCGAATTGTTGTAGAGACAAATGTTATGATACTATCAGTAAATCGTTATGAACAAGTCGTTATAACCAAATCGTATGAGCAATCGTTGTTTCACTTATCGAGTCGATATAGTGAACGATTCGTTGTTTAATGTATCGAATCGTTATGCGACCAAGTCGTTATGTAACTTAATAAATCGTTACAGTGACTGAGTCGTTGTGTAAATTATCGAAATGTTATGAGACTTAATGAGTCGTGTGAAACCAAAACGTTGTGAGAGCAAATCGTTGTTCTCACTTAAGAAATCGTTGCGATAACGAAATCGTTATGAGCTCGGAATCGATGTGCATACTTATCGAATCGTTCTGAGAAATCGTTGCGATCTCTTAGTGAATCGGTATGAGGCAAATCGTTGCGATCTCTTAGCGAATCGTTATGAGAGACAAATCGTTGCATTTTCTTAGCGAATCGTTATGAGAGGCAAATCGTTGTGATTCCGAAATCGATAAGATACTTATGAAATCGTATAATACCCAAATAGGTAAAACACATAAAGTCTTTATGAAAGTGAGGAAATCGTTTTGACTCTACTCAATCGTTACACTTCACAGGGAGTCGATGTGGACTTAGAAAAATTATATGCCGAACTTTAAATTGCTAGTATGAAGAATACTTACCAGTTTAGCTTGTTTTCTTTGTTAGATTTCCTGTGCTCAAATCTCATAGAAAATATGTTAGAAATGCACATTGTCTTAGTTTTGTTAATCACCAAAATAGATATGTAATTCATTTAAATTACATGGGAAAAATCTGATCATCATGTCTTTATATCATAACCACTAAACTATGACATTATACATAATAATATGTTACAGTATAAGTTGTATTGTATTACAGTATTCTGTAAGGCCCTCAATCTATGTGCATTTTATACTATTTTGATGCTTTGTTGTTCTGCCCGAAATTTCTTCTTAACATCAACATTCATTGACGTTAAGGGCTAGTTGACGGCAACACTTGTGTCGTTTACCTTGTGGCCAGAAGATCTAGATGTCAACATCAATTGACGCCTATTTTCTGGTTGATGGCAGCTATGTGCCCATTTACTTCCCGGCTGTGTTTGGGATCCAGATCTGAAACTGTCCCATTTTCTTCGGAGTCTGATTAGGAAACCTATCCCCAACGGTCAGGACTCTTATGACCTAGGATTTCCGCAACTCTATTGCCTATTTAACCAAGACATCTCGGTTAGGAGAGGACTTTATTTCAGAAGAGAGATTTTCTAGGTTTCAGAGAGAGAAAGAGATAACTTTTGAGGGTTGATCCGGCGATTTGGAGACTTCACCAGTGATCTTCTGCGACTGGGAGACTCTAACTGAAGGTGGAGGATCCTCTCCTAACGCCGGAGGATCAACTGCACAAGCGTGGAAGTCGAATCAAGGAGGGGAACATCACATTTTTGGCTTGGTCGAGGAGGGCTTCATCGCCAAAATTCGATGTTTAGAGGTTTTTAGTGAGGCAAGTAAATTAGGAGTTTCATCCCTAGACCTATCACCTAGAGTTTAGGTATTTTTTTTTCTTCAGATTTTTAGTTCGTGTCCTGGACCCCTAAATTCTATTTTTCTATGTTTGGTCTGCACTTTCTACAAACAAGAGGTTGACGGCAACCTATTGCCGCCAAGTTCCTGAGTTAACGGCAATCGATGGTGTCGTTAACCCATCCTCACGGCAAGCACCTTGTCGTCAAGTTCATCTGGTTTTACAGAACAATGGATTTAATCTGTGTAGTGTGATTTTTCATAGATTTTTAGACGTTTGCATATGTTATAAAATTTCTGATTGGTTAGGTATGTTTATTAGGTCAAACCATGAATTCCTGTTAAAATTCTGATCATAATTGCGAATTATAGAATTTCTATTAAGGAGAATTATGCATGTTTTGATAGATCTAAATTCAGAATAAATAGATATGATGTATGAAATTATTATAGAAAATTTCCATGAACCTAGGGTTACTATATACATGTTTTAAGACTGTTAGATCTGGTTGTTCACTATTTATCATGTCTGATTGAATTATCTTATTAAATTACATAAGATCTCTGTTAAATGTTAAAAAATAGATATATTATCATGAAAATTATGAAAAATTAACCATATGATATATTTCATGTGTAGAATTTATGATTAAAATTTGAGTCAATTCTAACATTTGTAGGTATTGTTTGTAATTGTAAAGATATGAAAAGAGCATATTAAGCATGATTAATCGAGAAACGATATTTGTTGTGATTAGTATCATGTTTAGGTACTGTTAAGCATATTTTCTTACTTTTAGACAACCATGATAAGTTCTGTAACTTGAAAGATGTGTGTTTACATTATAAGCATGTGAATAGATCATTAAGAGCATGTAAAATGTTGCTAAACATGTGATTAAGTGAAATAATATGTTTAAGTAAAATTTGTGCTAAAATTGACACTGCTACCATAGAAGGGCTTTGGAGCCGTACTGTAGAAAAGTCCCTATGGGAAGGCTCAATGTGCATGTGATATCCTGTGGACATCAGGATGAAATCCTGGAGGTGGACAAGTACCACTGGTTAGGGTGGAGAGAGCTTCTCCTGGTTCTGCGCAGTTATCAAGATTCATCACTATAATGTCTAGGTGACGGGTATATGTTATGTGATATGTGTGTCCTTCTTTATGGTGGTTCGAACTATATGTCACAGTAAAAAAAAATTAATAATGTGTAAAGATGTGAATTATGTGTGAATGTGCCAAGTGATCATGTGAAAGTGATGCGCTAATGTGTTACAATGTGAAATAATGTGAAACCATGTGATCATGTTATATTTATGTTAAAACAACAAGAAAAATGTATGATTATGTGATATAAAAGCATATGAAAAGTGATAGATATCACGATAGGTTTGCTAGTAATCATGTGTTTAGTTCCATGATCAAGTTATTTGGAAATATATTGTGAATGAGTTGCAATTGATACCATGATTTAAGCTAAAGACCATGTGTAGATAACATGTTATAGGTTATTCATTTGTACTTGCTTGTTATGACATGAACCATGTGGCAAAATTACTCCTCTTGTTAAATTGAGTAACATGAATGTAATATGTGTAAGGATATGCCAATAGGTTACTTGATGAGTCTTTTGTGAAGACTCATCCTTGCTTTAACATACAGGTGAGACAGGTGTTCCTGTGATTGAGGAGGACGTTGTGAGGAGCGACTCTGAGAGAGAGGAGTAGCGGAGCTATTAGAAGACTGTCTTATAGATTGTACTTTTCATTTACTAGTATGTGGACAATGATGTTATATAGACTTGTTTAATTATGGACTTGTTTATTTCATTGCTACTATATAGACTATGGAATGTGTGTAATGGTGATGGAATAAGAATCTCTTTATTTCCGCTGTACTTTTCTTTGTTATTTATATACATCTCTACCTACTGTGTTGTGTGGGTACATGTCCCACTGTGACGGCACACTTTATATCGATGTGGATTGGTATAATCGCATCGGTATAAAGAGGGGCGTTACATATTCGATGTAAGTAGTTACAGTAATCATGTAATATGTTACATCTACAATTAATGTAAGTTGTTATAGTACTAGTTATAGATTCTTACAGTGCTAGTTATAGATTCGTATAATTATAGACTCTTACATTAAACATTGAAATTAGTTTAGTGATTATGATATAAAAAATGTATTGTAAGTGAAGGAAAAAATATACCATAAATGATATGAAGACTTATTGTAAGTGATGTAAAAAATACTATGTAGTTGTATAAAGACTTACGATAAATATATAAAGACTTACGATAAGTGATATCAAAACTTACAGTAAGTGATGTGTAGACTTACTACAAGTGATGTGTAGATTTATTGTAAATGATGTGCAGATTTATTGTAAGTGATGTCAAGACTTACTATAAGTGATGTAATTACTATAAGTGATATCAAGATTTACTATAAGTGATGGAATTATTATAAGTGATATCAAGACTTACTGTAAGTTATGTGTTTGGATGAGTAATGCGGATGGAAACTTTTCTACCAAGTCTGTATTTCAGGCTCTTAGGCCGCATGGAATTCACCGGCCTTCTTTGCTTAAAATCTAGAATCATATGTTCAATCCTAGGGCCTCCTTGTTTGGATGGAGAATATCACCATGCGGTGCCCACTGATGATAGAGTTTCTAACTGGGTGTTTATCTTGTATCATCTTATTCCTGTTGTACTTACCCCTCTACTGAAGACATGGACCATCTTTTTCTTAAGGGGGATCTAGCTGTCGCACTTTGGGACTGGGCCCGCCCTCTCCTTGATGGTCAGGTTATTGGTTCTCATATCACTTCCACCCTATGGAATATCATATCTGTAGTCAATTGCCACAGCGCTATGGGGTTTAGTGCGACATATGTTGTGCTTCTTTTGTTGTGGGAGATCTGGAAATGTAGAAGTGCAAAGAGGTTTGACTCCACCCATAAGTCTGTAGGGAAGAACATTGCTGACATCAGATATGTTGTTAGTGTGGCTATTCAAGGTGTCATTTTTAAGCATGAGTGTTCTGCAAATTCACTTGCGATTCTGCGGACCTTTGGTTTTAAACCAACGGTTAAACTTAAAGTACCTAAGATTGTTAGGTGGATTCCTCCTAAACATGGTGTTTGTCTCAACGTTGAGGGTGCTTGCAAGGGGAACCCAGGTCCGTGTGGTGGTGGGGGATGTCTTCGCAATCCAGCTGGGGATGTTCTTCTGAGCTTCGCGTTTTTCTACGGCCATGGTGATAGCTTGCTTGCTGATGGACTGAGATTGGAGGCGCTTCATGGATTCCACATAACTTTTGTATACTCAGATTCTCTTGTTTTAGTCCAGTCGTTTATTCATGATAAATGCCCATCCTGGAAGTGCTCTTGGTGGTGGAGGCTGGCTCGGTCTTTGCTGCAACAGTTGCATGTTTGCGTGGCTCACTCTTTTAGGGAGGCCAATAGGGTGGCTGACGCCTTGGTTCCTATGCCTGTGATAGTCAAGAGAGATCGATTTTTCTTTATCCACTATCCCTATCATCTGTAAAGGACCAGTTGTTCTAGACAAATCTGGCCTACCTTCTGTTAGATTACTTTGATTCTTGCTTCTCAGGGGTATGCCCCGCTGGTACATGTATGTGTTTTTATCCATATATATAAAATCTTAGGCACAGGACAAGGCTAGGGGAGTGAGAACGTTATCCCCTGCTGGGGGAGAGCACACTTAGCTAGCTCTTCGTCCCTGTGTCCTTCTGTTAAAAAAAAAAAACTGTAAGTTATGTGTAGATTTATTATAAGTGATATCAAGACTTACTGTAAGTGATGCGTAATTTTTTTGTAAGTGATATCAAGACTTATTGTAAGTGATGTGTGGATTTACTGTAAGTAATATCAAAACTTACTTTAATTATAGCAAATATATGAGAAAAATAAAAGATGTTATGTTGTAACATAAATATGGCTATATCTTAGTGGTAAGAATTATACTTTGGGTTTGTGAGAACCTGAGTTCAAATCCTAGTGGTCATAGATAAATAGAATCTTTTTGTTTTCTGTAAGTGATATGAAAGTTTATCGTAAGTGATATGTAGACTTACTGTAAGTGTTGTAAGTCTAAAAACTTATAGTTATATGTTGTAGTGATATCAAAGGCTTGTTGTAAGTGATATCAAGACTTACTGTAAGTGATATGAAGATTTACTGTAAGTGATTTTAGACTTACTATAAATGATGTAAGTCTACAGTTCATGGGGGAGACGAAAAGACAAAAGTGTAAAATAGAAATTTAGAAAAAAGACTAACACCAAAAGAACAAAAATTGTCTCTCGAGGCTCATAAATGCTAAAAATAAATAAAAGTAGAGATTAGAAATTAAGCTACACAAAAAACTAAAGACTTTGTAGTTTCTAGTATGACAAAGATTAGGAAATAATAAGTCACCCTCTCTAGAGACTCTTAATTAATTTTTTTCTTTAATATTTTATCCAATTCTTTAAAAATAGAAGAAAATGATTAATTTTAAGAAAAGTTTAAAATGTTTTAAGGTGGCGTTTGGGAACACTTGTGGGGAGGTTTTCAAATACTAAAATCTATGATAAGACAAAAGTGTTTCCAAAGGAACAGTAAGTGCATTGACTTGTGTGCGAAGAGCTTTTAAGATGTTAGAGAGAGATAGAAACAAGAAAGGTGAAGATATGATTTTCTCCAAAAGTGGCCTCAATATGGATTCTACATAAATTTTAAAAAAGTGTGGGGTTAAAAAAATGAAAAAACGGGTCGACATGGATTCTACATAGATTTTAGGTAACATTTGCGGATGTGGATGAAAAAATGAAAAGTAGATTCTAATGATTGAAATTCTATTTTTTTCTCACTCTACTTTCCAAATAAAAAAAGTGAAAATCAACTTCTCAAAATATGGAATTATTTGAGAGAAAGGAGAGAGATAGAGGAGAAAGGTATTTATTATGTCTTGATTTGTGGGTTTCAAAAGTCATAGTGAAGGAGTTTTTGAGGTGATTTGAAATTTTTTAATGACGACAATCTCCCATTTACTCTCAAATGATACCTAAGAAAGTGTAGGGTTAAAAAAATGAAAATGACCAAAGAAATTACATTAATGTTTGTCTTTTTTACAAGAAAAAGTAGGGATGATAAAGTAAAATACCATTATGTAATCGGGAATCTAATAAAAATCTAAATGGAATTTTGAAGGTGGATTGTCGTGACGATGAATCTGTACTTTTTCAAAATCAATGAGATTATAGGATTTTCTCCAAAATTTATAATCTCAACTTATTTGATTTTAAAATTTGTAACCAAAATAATGGAGATTGAAAACTAATAGAAAAACCTATAAATTAAACGGAGGTGGCGTCTGCTCACCAAGCGGATCGACGTGATGGCAATGGATTGCTTGGGATGGGAATTCTGGTCTCCCACCCAGGCCAGAAATATTTGAGACTTGGGTCGTTTTGTTTTCCTAATAAGGGTCGGTAATTCTGGCTAAAATTGGGTTAGACAATATTCGACTTTGGTTATAAGATATTACCTAACCTACACTAATCAGATTAACTTTTTTTTTTAAATCTAGGATTAACCATGTCCATCTCTGGGAGGTGGTTAAGATGCTTAACCATAGGTAAGCATTTGTTTTATTTTTGTTACACATTTTACTATTTTTTTATATATATTTTACTATCTATCTTGTAAAATTACAAACTTTTTTGTTTCTTTTATAAAGATAACTGGATTATCTATCCAACCTCATTTTAAAAATAGAATGGATTAATTTTTAGATTAACGAATATTTGATTAACTTATTCACACGAGTAACCTAACCTCTTATCAAAGTAGTGTCTAAGGGTTGGCCTTTTCTTCTTATTATTCCGTAGGATTGCGGTAGGGTATCAGGGTTTGTAGTTCATCTTGGAGGATAGAAAAGAGGACAAATGACCCACAAAGCCGGGTCCCGGGATAGAGATGGCCTCGAGTCCAAGAAGACTTGGAAGGAGGGAGTTGGAGGTTGAAAAGGAGACTTGTCTTTGAGTACTCTACTTGCCGCACTACGAATCCTCCTCTAGTGGTTGGCCTTTCATTGTTAAATTAACTCCAAGGCGTTGGCCGTTGGAACGCACACCTCAGTTAAATAATGAACACACCATTATTCCAGGTTCGAAATTAGAGTCTCTTTTTCACTCCCCACCCACCCGTAATACTAATTGGACCATACCCTCAAAGCATCGGTTAGGGCTGCCAACGGGTCGGAGTCGGAATCGGAAATGGGTGTTTCCGCTTCCGCTTCCTATAAGAAATTTCGGAGTCGGAATCGGAAACGGAAAAAGGTGTTTCCGCTTCCGCATCCATTTCCGCTTTCTATCGGAAAATCGGAAACGGAACGGAAACAAAACGGAAACTTCGGATGTAATAACATCTATACAATTAGAATTTATTAATAAATTTACAAGTACATTAATTATTAAATTTATGAATAATTTCAAATGAAAATTTAATAATCTTTTCTACCATATCTTCTCCATCATGTACATTATAATGACCCTTACTAAATGAAGTATAACAAGATCAAATTAGTATGATAAAATCATATAGTTATTATAATGGTTGAGTAATAGAAAATCAATATATGTAGATATATAGGGAAAACTAATTGGGGGTACTTGTCAGAGGGTGTTACTTTTTTCCTCGTCCCTATCAGAATACTGGAAGACGTAGAGTCCTTAATTTTTTGCCTGGTTTAATTTGGAGTCCCTACTTTTGAGACGTCACAATTTACGACCCTCGATTCACAAGTTCCATCTCTTTTGCGTCATCTCTTTTTCCATTCCCGTCTTACCTTTCCGTCCTTTCGAATGCAATGCAGTCATGACATGTCCGCCTTTCTATCTGCCTCTGCCATCCATGGAAGTTGGACTTACATAACGTGTATCGCACTTACATAACGTGTGTTTCGCACTTACAGCAACCATTGACATCACTTACACATTGTAGGTAAAGAATAATTATAGAAGATTTAATTCATTTAAGATTGTGGGGGGGTTGCTACAAGTTCTTTTGTTGTGACCTATTTGTTTGCACCTTGAACAAATATACGCATTTGAAAGAACGAAAGGGTAAGATGGGAATGGGAAAAAGAGATAGATGTAAAAGAGACGGAACTCGTGAATCGAGGGTCGTAAATGGTGACGTCTCAAAAGTAGAGACTCTAAATTAAACTAGTTGAAAAAGTAAGGACTCTACGTCTTCCAGCATTCTGACAGGGACGAGGAAAAAAGTAACACCCTCTGATAAGGACCCCCAATTAATTTTCCCATATAAATATTATTAGAGAAAAAAGCTATCATATATGATGATATGAGAAAGTGACCACTAACCAATAATTGGGACAAGAATAGATGACATTTACATATAGATGGGAGGTGAGAGACAATGAGTAAAAAATTTAAGAGCCAAAGTTTCGAGTTTGATGAGATTTTATATAACATATTATATAATATATATTAAAAGTTATCGAAACGGAAACGGAAAAGCGGATGCGGAATTGGGTGTTTCCGCTTCCGCATCCTATAAGAATTCGGATATCCATTCCGCTTCCGCTAAGCTATCGGAAAGTTCTTTTCGGAGTTCCGCATCCTATAAAACATGCGAAAACGGGTCGGATAAGCGGAAATCGGAGGTCCATTGACAGCCCTAGCATCGGTGTAGTTTACTAATCTTTCTTTTGTCTCTATATCTATCCACTGGCAAAGCTGAAGGTGAGGTTTTAAGCTTGCAACTTATTATTTGCCTGCGAAGGCGTTTCCTCATGCCGTGAATACGTGAAGTTGTTTGAATAGCTTGCCTCTTTTTGGACAATGTCATCTTCTCCTTGTATCATCAGGCCCCTCCATTGAAAGCTCAACTGCCTTTTTGAGGTAGGGAGATACCTATTGCAGTATAGAGTTTGATATTACATGCTCTCATTTCAGACATGATCACTGGGAACCGTTGGATTCGATCGAGGTCATGTGTACGGTAGAAAGGAAGATGTGACATCTCTCTAAATTAAATGAAGGGTTTTTTTTTACTTTAGATCCATTTGTTAACCTTCTATTTATTTTTAGTCCATTGACTAGAAAAATTAATTTTAAATCTATTTTAGAGATTTCTTTTATTTTCTCATCCTTCTGTTACTCTTCTGTTTGTGAAGGGTAGTTGGAGCACAAAGCGACAGAAGGGGCGAACCCTTCCAACCTTTCTCCTGGCCGCGGTGCAACGCAGAGAAGGGGATGACGGTGGCGCGAGTGGGGGAAGCAGGCGACGGCGATGAAAAGGGCAGTTCCTTCCTCCTGGTTGCAGTTGGGCGCAGAGAAGGAGACGATGGCGGCGCGAGTGGGGGAAGTAGGCGACGGTGACGGAAGGGGCAGTTTCTTCCTCCTGGCTGCGGCAGGGCATGGAGAAGGAGACAATGGTGGCACCAGTCCCCACACTGCCTCGTCCCAAGTGAGCAGATCCTCTCGGCACACTTCTGGTATCAGTGCGGTGTTCGGCGACATCAGCCTGTAGGGTGTTCCTCCTGGAAGCCGCAGTGGATTCGTACAGTCGAAGTTGGTGTTGAAGACAAGTAGTTGAGGCTCTCATCGTGGGTGTAGTAGGCGGACTTGGTCTCGGTGGGCAGCTCGTTGAAGGCTTGGATGGTAAAGAGGACGCTGGAGATCTCGTCGAGGGGGATGCCATGGTTGATGACCTAGAAGAAGCCCCACTCACGGGCGGCGACTGAGACGAGTTCCACGGTGTTGAGACGGGGGACGGAGAGGTCGATGATGGGGATGGAGGAGAGCGGGCAGTGGTGGTGGGGCGGAAAGTGAGCGAAGAAGCAGGGAAGTGGAAGAAACGGGGGATGGCAACACTACAAGAAAAAACGGTTTTAGAGACCAACAACTTCGGTCCCCATTGGGTCACTAAATGATTCAGTGACCGAAATTATCGGTGAAAATTTTTTTGTCACAATTCTGTGACCAAAAAATTTTGGTCACTAATCAGTCGTTGATAGTGACTGATTAGTGACTGAATTTTTTCGGTCGCTATCAGCAACCGATACAATCAAGTCACTATTTCGATCACTAAAATAATGACCGAAATACTTCGGTCGCTATCAGAGACCGAAAAATTCGGTCACTATTCTAGTGATCGAAATAGTGACTGATTGTATCGGTCGTTAATAGCGACTGAACTAATTCGGTCACTATTCTAGTGACCGAAATAGTGACTGATAGTATCGGTCGCTGATAGCGACCGAAAAAAATCGGTCACTAATCGGTCTCTATTTTTTTAATTATATATATATATATATACAAAGTAACATGTGCATATAATAAAAATAAAAACTATACTATGACAAATGTCAACAATAATAAAATGTCTATAAAATATCAACAATAATAAAACATAAAATGTCCACAACAATAATAAATGTTCATAACAATGAAAAGAAATCATGAATCCTCGTCCTCGTCCTCGTCTCCTCCGACCCACTCGATGAAGGAACCTACACAACAAGAAAAAGTTGGTTTTGACGGACAGATTCAGTCAGAAATCCGTCGGAAAGTAGACCTTCCAAAAATTTTCCGGTGAACGACCGTCGGAAATAGTCCGTCGAAAAAATAGCGTGTCAGAAATTACTGACGGAAAAAAACTCAGTCGGCAATCTGTCAGTACTTCCGACCGAAATATCCGTCAGAAACTTCCGTCGGAATTTTCGACGAACTTTTCCGACGACAAAAATTTGTTGGTAAATTTCGACGGAAAGTTCGGTCAGTAAATCCGTCAGAACTTTCGACGGATTTTCTGACAGAAATAACTATCAGTAGTAGGTAACATTTGACGGAAATAGTCGTCGGTAAAAAATCAGAAATCCTGACAGTTTTGCCGACGGATAGATTCTGTCGGTAGTCTTGTGTGCCGACGTTGTTTCCGACAGATATTGTCCATCGAAAATAGTAATTTTTATTTTTTTTAAAATATAACTAAATTAACAATGATAAATTACAAAATCTGCTAAAAAATTCATACATTCCACAATAAATAACATTAACATAAATCATCAATCACAACAAATATAAATCATACATAATAATAAGAAATAAAAATCAAGAAGGTTGTAGGATCGTCCGCTGTCCCCGCCTCATGATCGTCAGGTGCTAGAGTCTATATAAAAAATATTAGAAACATAAATAAAAAATAATCATAAATATTATTTTCAAATTTTAAATTTAAAATATATGAATATTCATTAAATTTAATTAGAAAAATTTATGATCATTTACACTTTAAATTTTTTTAGATTAGTGGTTTGAGCGTCGAACCCAATCCAGGAATCCGAATAGAATTCTGTCAATTCTCACACTTAGTTGATGGGGGGAGGGGGGGGGGGGGGACGTCGTCGAGAGGGTGGGGGGGGGAGAGGAGGGGAGATTGTGTAGGGGAGGGGAGGAGGGTTGTTGGGAGGAGACTGTGCAAGGGAAGGGGGGGACGGTCGTCTGGAGGGGAGGGGGAGAGGAGGGAGGGACTGTGCTGGCTGGGTTGGGGGGGGGGGAGGGAGGGTGGTAGGGAGGGGGAGGAGGCATACGGGTGGCGAGCTGGAGGCGGCGGCAGGGCAGCGAGTTTGGCGGCGGCAACTGGAGGCGGTGACGGCGTCAGCGGCAGGGCAGCGAGCCGGAGGCGGTATGGCGGCGACTGGAGGAGATACCGACGGTAAGTCGTCGGACCGCGGCGTCCCGTCGCCGGAGGATAGAGAGAGAGTGCGAGTGAGGAGAGAGAGAGAGAGAGAGTGGAGAGAGAGGAGAGAGAGAGAGAGAGAGAGAGAGAGAGAGCGAATGAAATAGAGAGAGTGCGAGTGTGAGAGAGAGCACGATTTTAGAAATTTGGGGGCCTTAGCGACGCATTTTCGACGGATATAAAAATCGTCGAAAATTTTGTCTGCATTTTTCGACGGTAAAAGTTCTGTCGAAAAATCTATCAAAAATTTCAACATAATTTCTGACAATCATAATCCGTCGTAAAAAAGGCCGACGAATATTCTAACGGATCTTACCCATCGGAAAATGCCGACGGAATTGCCGACGGATGATTATTCGTTAGAAATGCCGTCGCTAACTCCGCTTTCTCTTGTAGTGCTACAATAGATATATAACAATAATAAGTTAAAATTAAATACTACTATAAGCAATAAATTATTTAATTTTTAGATTTTATTCACTCACTTTTAAATTAAATTAACTAGCTTAATGTGAATTCGAGCGTCAAGCTCAAACCGAAAATCCGATTTGAACTCCGTCAGTTTTCACAAGTCACACTCATCGCCTCGACCGTGCTGGAACAAATCGGAGATCGATCGGATTAGTATTTCTAATTTTGGACCCCCAAACCTAGTTAAGTTCTTCATTTTTAAACAAAATAAAACGAAACTAACTTGCTTAAGGTGAATTTGAGCGCCGAGCTCAAATCGGGAGTCCGAATTGAACTCCGTCAGTTTCCACAAGTCACAATCATTGCCCTGACCATGTTGGAAACAACCGGAGGCCAATCGGATTAGTATTTCTAATTTTGGACCCTCAAACCTAAGTTCTTCATTTTAAAACTAAACTAACTTGCTTAATGTGAATTTGAGCGTCGAGCTTAAACCGAGAGTCTGAATATATTGAACTCTGTCAGTTTTCACAAGTCACACTCATCGCTCCGACCGTGCTGAAACAAATCAAAGGCTGATCGAATTAATATTTCTAATTTTGGACCCCCAAACCTAGCTAAATTCTTTCTTTTTAAACAAAACAAAACAAAACTAACTTGCTTAAGGTGAATTTGAGCGCCGAGCTCAAATCGGGAGTCCAAATTGAACTCCGTCAATTTTCACAAGTCACAATCATCGTCCTGGCCGTGCTAAAAAAAATCGGAGGCCAATCGGATTAGTATTTCTAATTTTGGACTCTCAAACCTAAATTCTTCATTTTAAAAGTAAGCTAACTTTTATTTCTGTTATATATCTTCTTTTTAGATACTTCCTAAACTATTTGGAACTTTCCTATTGGGTTGGGGAGCACATATTTGTTTTATATTTTTAGAAGCTTTAATGATGTATATTGCTTATAGTTTTTTATCTGTATTTCTAATTTATAACTCATTTCTTTTTTTTTTCCTTGACCTGGCTGCTTTACCTATTAGATTGAGAAATACGTATCTAAACTTCTAATCTGGGTTATGATATATATTGACCATACTTTGGTATATTAAATGCAAGCATAGGAATGGTATTCTATAATTTCTATTCAACAAAAGTCCCTAGATTTTACTCTACTTGGTGACACAAAATCTGATCTTTCTTCTATAGATGGCATGTACTACAAAGTTGAGAGGAGCATCTATTCTATTCTTTTCTAAACAAACAAGGTTTTGGACAATGTCTTCTCATGAATGGGAAGATCACCCAATGGCATTTGAATGTCATGACACCCGTGGGGGGGAAGAGAGTGAGAAAGTATATATTTATTTATTGTAGGTTTTTATTATTACTTTTGGTTTATATCTATATGGCCATCCATATGAAAGGGCTTTTGAGCAAAATCCCTTTTAGATTTTTGCACAATTGATACTTCTGAAATTAGAACCTCTTATGACTATATTTCCTAATAAAATTGTTACTCATGATTGTGATCTTTCATGTCACATATGTTCCTTTGGTGATGTCCATTTAGGTGACCATGATACTATTTTTCAAAGTAGGTTTTGGTGAGATAATACTTTCAAAGTTTAGTTTGACATAAGATGATCTTTTACGAGTATGTATGTAAACATTGTCTAGCATGTATCAATGAAAAATTATGTCTAATCTCATAATGCACTCTCACTCTGAACCAAGAAGGAATGAAGAGTGGCCATTCTTTCTAGATGACATGATTTTCCCACCCAACCCACCACCTTCTTTCCCCCTTCACCAAGGCCCCCCTCTCGCCTGGACAGTGAGAAAGAAAGAGAGAGAAAGAGACACCCCCCAGCTGTCTTCCCCCCTCCCACTGCGGCCCTCCCCCTCCTACCCAAACCCACCTTCTATCCCCTCCACCAAGGTCCCCGCCCACCTGACAGTGAGAAAGAAAGAGAGAGAGACCCCCCACCCTCGGCCGTCTGCCCCCCCTCCCACCGCGGCCCTCCCTGCAGCCAACAGCACCCACACACACACACATACAACAAACACATGCACACGCACAAAGAGAGAGAGAGAGAGAGAGGAGAGAGAGAGAGAGAGAGAGAGAGAGAGAGAGAGAGAGAGAGAGAGCTTACCGACAGCGACGACATGGAACTCCGGCGGTGAGGGAGGACGATGAAGACCAGACCAACGACGGCGACGCGGCGACAGCGGTGACGACACGGACGACAACAGTGGAGATGCGGATGACGGCGGCGGTGACACGGCGTCTCGGCGGGGTGATCCCGACGGAGTGAGAGAGAAGAGACAAAGCGAGAGAGGAGAAAAGAGAAGGGGGGGGGGAAGAAAAAGGGCGAGAATAGTGACCGAAAACTTTGGTCGCTATTCATTCCCAAATTGTCGAGATTCAGCGACCGAATTGTGACCGAATATAATTCGGTCACTAAGGCCGTGTTTAGTCTGCGACCAAATAAATTCGGTCACAATTCAGTCTCAAAAATAGAGACTGAATTGTGATTGAATTTCTTCGGTCATAGTATTTCATGCCAGAACGCGGCAAATACATGGCATTAGTGACCGAATTCTTATTGGTCATAGTTCGGTCTCTGTTTTTGAGACCGAAATATTCGGTCACTATCCAGTCTCTGATTTGAGATCGAATAGTGACTGATTACATTAGTCGCTATAATAAAAGTATTTGACATATTTGGATCTCAAATTTTGCGACCGGTCACTATTCGGTATCAAATCTGAGACTGAATAGTGATCGATCATTATTCGGTCACTAACTGAAAATATTAGTGATTCGGTCTCAAATCAGAGACTGAATAGTGATCAAAATATTCGGTCTCAAATGCAGTCGCTATGTACGCTTTTTCTTGTAGTGCAGTGATCCTGGTGTCGACGACGCCCTTGACCCCGGCCTTGGTGTTGTCAAACTACTTTAGCTCCCTTTTTCGATCATAGCCGGCGGCAGCCAAAGCGGCGAGGTGGTCTTTGGGAGGAACTCAAAAGGGGAGCCTCTAACGAATATGAGGGCATTTAGGACATTTCATCCTACCCACCTTTAGGTAACTGACGGTGGAGTCATATTTTGGATCTAAAAATAATGATCTACTTTCAATAGATCGAAAGTCAAAAAAGTTGAGTCAATGGACCTAAAAATAAGTAGTAGGTCAAGGTTTGGACTGGCAATTGATTTCCACTTAAATGTATCGGATTTATATGTATACATAAATACTAGGTTACGGGGGTGGGGCTTTTGATATGGCCCCGTCTTAATATAGCTGTGGCCCTTAGATTTTACCTTGGATTAAAATACAAGGGCCAGCATGCCTATGTATTTCGTACTCCTAGGGGTGAGGTTCAATTTTTTTTTTAATTTCCCAATGTCGATTCGCTATTCAATGGCGGGATGATACAGTACGACGGAGCTACACGACTATAGCTCTGCACCTTTGGATTGAGATACAAAGATGTAGATTAAAAAAAAAAAGTCGCACGCCTCACCTATTTCGCACGTTGAAGGCACTCGAAATGCACGATGAGCATGTGGATTGGAGAATCGTGGGATTTCAATCCGACGAATCCCGCTATGTTATGACGGGGCTGCACCAAGAAAGTCCCGCCGTATATATATATATATATATATATATATATATATATATATATATATATATATATATATGATATTGGAGAGGGATAATTTCCACACTAAATCTATTGCAGCTATCAACCCAACATTGGCCTATGACTCGAAAGCTCTTTCAGATCCACTTTGAAGCACCAAGAGCGGCCTAAGAGCCCACACAAAAGGTCCCTTATCATGGGAAAACCAACCCAAGGGGAAACTGACTTTAAGGGTGACACGTCCGGGATAATATCTCGGATTGCACTAAGGTGAGAAGTCAGACAAAATATCCTGGGAAACCCTATCACGACCCCTGGTGTATTATCCCGAAAAATCGATTGCGTCCCCAACCTCTTTATCTTGATTGTTCCTATCTTGAAAAAGTTGAGGCCTGAGTACGTAATTTGCACTCTTACTTGATACACAGTTTTAACTCCCCATGAATGTGAATAACTATTACTTCGAGAGATATAGACCATTTCAAGATTCTCCCCATGATGAGAGAATTAACTCCATGTAACGAACACTCCACCATAACTAGGGCTGCAATCGATCGAGTTCGGAATCGGAAACATAAATTCCAATTCTCATTCCGATAATCAAAATATAATTACCATTCCGATTATGATAAAATCAGAATGCTTGATTCCAATTCCGTTCCGATTTCGATAACATTACCAAAATCAAAATTTTGATAAATTAATGTACTTACCATAGTTTTACCTTTTGAATTTATGGATAATTTATCAGAATAACCGATACTGATTCTGATTATTTTTCAATTCCGATTTCGATAACTTATCGAAATATCCGATATCGATTCTGATAAGCCATTAGTATCATTTTTCAATTTCAAAATCGATAATTTTTTATCAAAATCGAGTCAGAATATTAGGTTCTGTTTGCAGCACTAACCATAACTTTCCTCATAACTATTTGTAACTATATTCGTAACTGCTGATACTTACACTGGATCACAGAGAGAGAAGCCCATAAAATCCAAGAACCCCTCATGCCCAAGTAAGTCATTCTAAGACAAAACTTTTGGTGAAGATAAATCTACTTGCTCTAGTCTACGTCTGATTTAAGTATCAGAAAATTTTTCTTAAAAAATTATTCTCAAAACCCTTGATTATTTTTGTCTTACAAGTTGTTGCGCTACCAAGGAGATTTAACAGGCCAACAATGATCACCCTTTTCATATATAATATCAATGGGCTTAACTATTGAACTACTCTTTATATGCTTACCACAAATTCATCTTGTAAAAATTACTTATGTTAATTTTTTGCATGTTAACAACGTGCCATGCCCCAAGTTTTGAGCAAGCGTCACTTAGGTTGGCAGGGAAGTTAGGTGGCGTAGCATAATACTTAATACTTAAATATAAAATTTTATTTTTCATCTATTATCTAAATTGAAATTTAAAAAGAACTTAATATATATAATATTTATCGAGAGATGTTTAATAACTAATTTAAACAACATCGTAATTGGTTAAAATGTTACACTTCTATTGGGTAGGTCTTACATTCAAAATCTAAAACCAGTAAAAATAATTTTTTTGAACCGAGCCGTCAGAATCAGAATTCGATTACTGTCAGCTGGTCACCGACGACTGTTAGTAGCTGGCGCTGGATACCGGTGACTGCCGCCGGACGGCAGCCATGGCCGACGCCGAAATTTGACGACAGTCGCCGACGATCGCTAGATTTCAGCGGCTGCCCGTGGCCAGCGCTATAATCTGACGACTATCGCCGGCTAGCGCCCATGGCCGGCTAGCGTCGGAATCCAGCAATGGTCGCCGATCGGTATCGGAATCCGTCGACTATCGCCGGCGGTCGTCGAACAGCGGCAGAATCCGATGGCAGTCAACGGTGGTCACTGATCTAAAAAAAATGATTTCCCTTAGCTTTAAAATTAAGAATTTTTCATATTTAAGTAATTGAATTAGATGTTATTTTAAATATTTTATCAATTTGAAATCTTAAAATTAATTAATTCAGATTCAAATACTCGTTAAGAGTTATCAAACAAACTCTTAATACACCATCCGATAGAACCCCCCTCCCCCCTCCCCCCCCCAACCCAACTGTGACCAAGCCCAACCAAGGACCAATAAGTGGTTTAATATAGGATCGGTTTGGTTGCTAGTAAAATAAATTCACAGAGAAGTTTTTTTTTCAAAGATTAATTTTTACAAGAATGTCAAAAACAGAATTATCTATTTAGTATCTACGTAAATATTTTTTCTAAAAAGATTTTTTTATATTTGTTTTCTAGTAAAATATTTATTAGAAATAATATAAAAATAAATAAAAGTTAAAAAATAAAAATATGTTACGTATGTTGACCACCTGATCGTGGACGTCGAGCGCCGGCCACCCTACGTCGGGCACCGAATGTCGGCCGCTGGGCGCCAGTCGCGGATTATCGGGCATCGGACGCCGGCCCCAGGACGCCAACCGTTGTGCGCTGGACGTCTTCATAGTCGGACGTCGAGCACCAGACGTCGACCATTGGGTGCCGGAAGCCAGCCGTCAGGGGCTGGCCGCTGGGCGTCTGGCCCTGGATGTCGGACGTCGGGCCCCTGACATCGAGCGTGGCCCCGAGCACCAGATGCCTAAGAAATAGAGTGGAGATTGTAGTCACACATAAAAATCTTACATGAAAGAGAAATCTAAAATAATAGTTTACAAAGTCTCGTCAAATATGTCAAAATTCATAATTTTAGGTAAAAAAATTTCGTACATTAACTTTTTCAGTGGTATAAAATATGTTATTGCACGAAGTTTTTTTCAAAAATATTTTTTGACATAAAAATTTTATGTTGAAACAAATAGACCCCAACTATTTTTATTTAAAATCTACAAGTTATCAAAGAGAGCATGGTACTCAGAGTTACTAGTGTCTTCTTTCCTCAACGCAGATTTTAAATTTAAATATTATGTTTCATAATTATATAAAATGAGAGATTTAACTTACGAATGTATAATGAGGGCTCATATGTAAAACATTCTCGAGGAAAAGAGAAGAACTTAATAAGTCACAACACCTTCTCCTTAGTTCTATATAGACATGATTGTACCATCAGAACTAGACAACCACAACCCCCACCCCAACTTCCCTGTCGGTGGTGCACTATAGCATGACCTGTAAAGCCTTGCAAGCTCCTGACCAGCAGCAAGCGGAGTGAAGCGACCTTTGCTTGCTCTCTCTCTCTCCACCCAGTGCGTGCTCGTCCCTCCCTTTCCAACTCAGCCGTCAGCTCGTTGTCCGGATAAAAACGCAACATAAAAGCAGGAGGAGCCCTCTTCTTTGAGCAACGTGACCGGGCAGGCCGCCTGTGGACTCGCTGTAAGGGAGGTTTTAAGACGGGATGCGCATCTATACATCATTCGATTTGGTTTTGATTCACTAAAAAAATAGATTTGAATCTAAAAAACACACACACACACACATTAAAGGGCGAATCCAAGACCACCCAAAGAAATCGAATCGAATTGATTCGATATTTCGAGTTGAATCAAACACCTCTAACAATAACAGCAATGGCTGTGATGAGAATCGGAGAAAGCCTCTTTGCTTTGGATTCCACGTGCATGAGCATCCGAGAGAGGCCGCACACTTTGGGGCCAAACACCTGCTCTTCTCTCCTTTGATTCCTTCCCAGTTTTGGCTGATAATTCTATGGCAGCGGAGGGAGATGATCAGGGGTTCTCCTCGTGGCCTTCTCATTTATATATGCGATGACCCTCCCTTTGTACTCTCTCATATAGGAATTACTAGTTCCTGTGCTATATATGATCTCTTATTATATTTTACGGAGGAATACTTCGTGTTTTTTTAAAAGATAATAAAAATAGTATAAGTTATTTTTAAAATAAAATTTTTGATTGAAAAAAGAGAGAAAAAAATCTTGTTAGATTCCAATGAATAAGATTATCTAGAGAACAATCACCATACTCTTTATTATTGCTTTTAGAGAGTACTAAATATTTCTCCTTTCCACACCACAATCCGTCATACTTATATTCTGACCCAATTGACTTCAGATCTCACATTAAATATTTATTTATAACTACTCCATAATTAGTGTTAATTTGGAACAATCCTTGGATCCGTTCCGATGAAAAAATCATTGAAAAAGGTTTTTACCGAATATATGTAAGTAAAACATTTTATAAACAATATCTATATAATTGGTAATGTACGTATGATGGCATCATAGGGATGATCACGTTCATACTAAGGGCATCCTGGCAAGTGGGCTTCACCATTTCATGGTTACGGAGGTCTAGCTTCATTAAGAATCTCTTACATTGCAATGACGTTAAAAACGTGGTTATCTTGGATGCCACTTGAATCACTCACTTATTAGCTGGCCAACCTTAATGTACCGGCTATCCTTAACGGGGCCGAGCTGGGCCACAAAACTTATCAAGGAACACCGGCCGCATGATACGGAGCTACGTGTACGGTGCTGGCTAAGACAGCTCGAGCCACGTGCCAAAAGGACCCACTGTTAGAACACGACATTTGTGCCCCCGACATGTTTTGTCTGATTGCACGTTGCGTCGT
Source organism: Colocasia esculenta (assembly GCA_014218235.1). Lineage (NCBI taxonomy): Eukaryota > Viridiplantae > Streptophyta > Magnoliopsida > Alismatales > Araceae > Colocasia > Colocasia esculenta. Next base: position 22,124 of record JACBKR010002188.1, read on the forward strand.
TCACATCCAATGTCCCCCGATAGAATTTGGATGATAAGGGGAACCAAACAAGGAAGTCGCCGACGACTTGAACCCGAATCTTCATTGGATGGAGACGGGAAATAGTTACGTCATTTGATTAAATTGATGCAAGTTCAAACCTTTCTTTAAAAAAAAAATTTTTTTTGGGGGGGGGGGGGGGGGGGCGCGGTATCGGTTGCCGCCCACGGTTGGATACACCAGGCAGATCTAGTCTTTATATATTGTACTATATCATAACGAATTAATATGTCCAATTTAATCTTAGCCATGTTTGATAACCCTTCTAACTATTTCACTTTTTTGAAATTTTAAATCTCTTAAAATACTTTTTTATACTCATTTTTGAAATCTAAAATATAAGACATCATCATTACATTTTTTTCTTTCTCTATCTCTTTCCTCTCTTTTAAAATCTATTTTTACACAATTCATAATCTATTTTACTTGTTTGATAATTAGAGGGAGAGAAAATAAAATTTCTATCATTAAATGATTAATTTACACTTCAAAAATATTATCAAATAATACCTAATAAAATTATAGAGAAAAATAAAAAAATATTACTTATACTATTTATATCAAAGATCCAAAAATTCTTAGCACAATATAAGATTATCTAACCACATCGCCAACCGTGAAGCAAGCTCAATCAATGCCCAGATCTACCGCCCTTTTATCATCCCCTTTTTAAATGAGATGAGGAGAAAAAGAGGTATTTAACATCAGAAAGTATGATTTCAAATTAACCGTTTGAGATGGTAGAAATAAAAAAGAGCGGGGTCAAATATTTCTCTTACAGTGGCGAAGGACCATGTGGTTTCCATAATAACGATTTAGGTGAGATCTGAGATGATATCAAGAGATTAGCACGTATTTTTGGGTTTCCATAAATATTCTTACTTTAATTGTATAAGAATCCATTATTTTTACATTACAGATATGCTCTTGTTATACAAAATGTCCTATGAGATCACGTCATAACTCACCATGATGAAAGTGACGAATATATTTTGAATATTTTCTTTGGATCAAATTTAACATCCATTAGATTTAAGTTAGGCAATTTACTCTTTAAAAATTAAGGTTTTTTCTAGATGCCCTTGTTAAAATGTCAATTGCATAATACAAGTGTCATACTTAACTTTTTATCAAAAGATGATATCTCATTGTCAATTATGACGGGTCTCTGAAGATATTTTGTGTATGGAAGAAGTGTCTGCACGTAAATACAAGAGTGTTGTCACATACGGTTGGATTGCCTGGAATGGATGGGATAACGAGCTCGTCAAGGGTGAATCTGCACAGATGAAAAAACGATTACAAGTTTCTGAGGATGGATCCTAAGAGATAACCCTCTGATGTGTAAGTCATATATGGGTGGACAAGAAAAATAGTAAAGACGAGAGGAGGAGGCGACTTAAAATCGCTCGTCACCAATGAGAGTGCTTAGGCTTGCTTTCCTTCACTAGAGGGCAACCCAGGGGATTAAATAAGTGCCAGTTTTTCATGATAACTTGATATTATGAATGGCATGAAATTGAATGTTTAATTCTGTAAATGTAATATGACTCAGAAAAATTTAGAAATTTGTATGTGAGGTCATGAACCTGCAATTAGTTGTGTTAAAATTTCGTGATATTTGGATAACTGTAAAGTGTATTATGAATTTCCATGTGAAAACATGTGATAAATGCATGCTATCATGAATATGATTTGAGGATGTGTTTGTCAGCCTGATTAATGTGAGTTACTGAATGTATGATTTTTGTCAACAGTAGTATCATGATTAGGAAAATAGAGCCATGTGTATAAGTGGAGAGAATGTAAAGACATGTGTAATATGTGTGTTAAAATCGGAATGTGTAATGTGTAAGACTGTGCCATGTGTGACACTGCTTCCATAGAGGGCCGTGGAACCGTACCATGGAAAAGTCCCCATGGGAAGGTTCAATGTGTTAAGATCCTAAGGGCATTAGGATGAAATCTTGGAGGTGGACAAGTACCACTGGTTAGGGTGGAGACTGTTTCTCCCGGTCTGCGCAGTCCAAGAGTCGTCAATGTATTGCCTAGGTGACGTCTATGTGTATGTGTTATGTGATGTGTTCGTTCTAATGGTGGTTTGGACTATGTGTCACGGCACTAAATTGTGAAATGTGAATGTGATTATGTGTAATTGTGTAGGGGAATATGTGTAAATGTGCAATGTGTAAAAGAGAACTATGTGAATAAGTAATTGTGTAAACATGTGAAACCATTATGTTAAATTGTGAGATTGTGGTCCATGATATGTTAATGAGAAATTATGTTATAACAGCAACCTAAAGGTGTTTATAAGAATGTTTATATGTGTAAAAATGCGTAGAATCCATGCTAGGAACATTTCTTGCATATGTGTGAAAATTCCATGTTTATTGCTATCGTGTGTAGTTAATTGGAATTGTAGCTCTCATGCGATAGGATGTGAAGTTCTAAATTATGTCAAAACAGCAACCTTAATGTGTATGAAATGATAATTTGCATGTGCAAGAATGTGTAGAAACCATGATAGGAATGTTTCCTTTTATGTAGGCAAGAATCCCATGTGTGGTTGCTTCCATGCTGTAACTTGATTTGAAATATAGCTTCCATGTGATTGAATGAGTAGAAATCATGTGATAGGATATTTATTTTGGAATGGCTTAAATCAGGTACCATATGTTTTAAATTTTGTAGAATTATCATGATAGGTTGTCTTTTATCAATGTCCCAGCATGCTATATGTTTTGCTTTGTAAATTGGAATGAAAAACCTACTGTGATATATCCATGTATGAGAGTATGGTGTTATTTGCTGAGTCTTTTAGACTCATTCCTTGCTTCAGCGTACAGGTTTAGTTGGTGACCCGACATCGTTAGAGGAGACTGTGGAGAGTGACTCCGAGCGTGGCGAGTACCTGGTGGAGTCGTCATCGTGACATTTTTCTTTCATTGTATGAAATTGAGGCATTGTAATAGAACCATTAAGTAATTGTGGCAAACTATGTATTTGAAATTATGTATTTCATGATGTGGACTTTAGTTTCATTTTAAATTGTCATTTGAATCATGTATGTTAAATGTGGATGATGAAATGAAGACAAGTAGTTCTTTTGTTTCCGCTACTCTGTATTTATATTTATGAGCATCTCAATCGTATGTTATTGTTTGGGTAAATGTCCCACTGTGATGACGTTCATTATACCGACGTGGATTGATATAATCGTACCGGTATAAGGATGGTCGTCGCAGAGATTGGTATCAGAGCGCAACCGTTGAGATTGCACATGAATATATATATAGTCATCATCCCCATTACGTGCTAAGTCTACATAGGAATGTCCACGTGTGTAGAATTGATTAATAATGAATGAAAAATAGATAAGAAAATGGTTAGGAAACAATTAACGTAGCGCTAATGGTGGCTGAAACTTATTGCAGCCATGGCTTCGAGAGGTAGGCGTGGCGGAGCGCCGGCCGTGAGGACGAGCCGAGACGTGAGGAGCGGCGGAGCAGCAGGCCCCGGCTCCACAGGGTCCTGTACTTCCCCCACCGCCGCCTGTGGATTATGGAGGGTTCATGCAAGGTTTGGTGCAGGCCATGCAGACGCAGGCCCACACCCAGACTGCACTCCAGGCTCAGTTGGAGGCTCAGGTTAAATAATGAAACAACTAGTAGCCTATTTTATTTAATTGCATGATGTTATGTTTATTGTGTATTGCTTGTTGTTATGGTAGCAGGCTCAAGTTCCAGTTCAGGACCATGGTGGACCTTCCATCATGGAAAGATTCAAGAGGATGCTGCCACCCTCTTTTAAGGGGGAGAGCGATCTGTTACTAGCAGAAAGCTGGATGAGGGAGATCGAGAAGATCTTCCGAGCTATTAGGTGTGCGGAAGATGATAAGGTTACTTTAGCCACCTATATGCTACAGGTATGTGCTGGTTTTATTTGTTTATATCCCCTGTTAAGTTGAAATTGTTTAGTGTGGTGCTTATGAAGGTCGTGTTGCAGGAGAGAGCTGATGTGTGGTGGGCTTCATTACTGCATACGGTTTGAGGACGGAGTTATTGACGTGCTTGGGACGAGTTCGGAGGCTCTTTTGGGCCAAGTTTGTCCCCGAGCATATCCAGGACAGGATGGAGTAGGAGTTCCTCTCCTTGACTCAAGGCTCCATGACCGTGCTCGAGTATGACCCAGGTTTGCAGAATTATCTAGATATGCACCTCATATCGTGGCAGATGAGCGCAGGAAAGCAAAGAAGTTCGTGATGGTCTGAAGCCATCACTGCGGACGAGGCTAGTGGCGTTTGATCATCGTACCTTAGACGAGGCCTTAGTGCTGCTTGTAGCAGGAGGGCGAGATGCAGCAATATTTGGAAGAGAAGAAGGCTTCGCAGAAGAGGCCTGCAGCTACGTTCCAGCGGCAGGACAAGAAGAAAGTAGTGTATCAGGCACCGCAGCGATCAGTAACAACCAGCAGTGCACAGGTACCTTCTCAACGTTCCCCTGGTGTGAAGAAGGAGTGTCCCCATTGCGGGAAGACACACGGTGGTTCCGAGTGTTGGATGATTATGGGGAAATGCTTAAGTGCGGAAGCAGCGACCACAAGATCAAAGACTGTCCAAGACTTCAGCAGGGAGTCCAACGTGAAGCGCCAGCCCCAGCAGCGGTAGCAGCAGCAGCGCCAGCTACAGGAAGACCAGGAAGGCCTTGAGCCCCAGCTCGAGTGTTTGCCCTAGCACGAGAGGATGCCGAGCAGGCGGAGCATGTCACCGAAGGTACAGTTTTACTTCCAAGGTGTGCACGCTCGGGTTTTGTTTGATACGGGTGCCACTCACTCGTTCATTTCCGAACGGTTCGCTAGGCAGTTAGCTCTAGAGTCAGGCGTAGAGTCTGAGGATTTAGAAGTCCCTTTGTCTGTGCACACACCTGCGGGTACAGTATCGACTAGGAAGTGTATTCCGTCGTTACCTGTGTGCATTGAGGATAGAGTCCTAGAAGGGTGTTTCTTCTTGCTAAAGATGAAGGACTTTGATGCTATTCTTGGTTTGGATTGGCTAGAGGAGCACTATGCGTTAGTAGATTATGTGGAAGAAGATTATTTTCCGCATTCCTGGTGAGGACGAGTTCTCTCATCCCTTGCCAAGGAACATGGCAGGAAAGTTGGTCATCTCTGCCATGAAGGCGATGCGCATGGTAAACAAGGGTTGTGACGCTTTTCTTGCCAGCGTGGTGTTAGTACCTGAGGCTGATGAGTCACCTACTCTTGTAGAGATCGAGGTAGTGCAGGATTTTCCAGACGTTTTTCCCGATGATTTGTCTGGATTGCCACCGGATAGAGAGATAGAGTTCACCATAGAGTTACTTCCGGGCACCTCTCCTATCTCATAGGCTCCATATCGGATGGCACCTGCGGAGTTAGCCGAGTTAAGGAGGCAGTTGCAAGAGTTGCTAGATAAGGATTTATTCGCCCTAGTGTTTCCCCTTGGGGCGCACCTGTCTTATTTGTGAAGAAAAAAGATGGATCACTTAGGTTATGCATCGATTATAGAAAGCTAAACCAAGTGACGGTGAAGAACAGGTATCCCTTGCCTCATATTGATGATTTGTTTGACCAGTTGCAAGATGCATCAGTCTTTTCTAAGATTGATTTGCGATCTGGTTATCATCAGTTGAGGATTAGGAGTGAGGATGTGTCCAAGACGGCGTTTAGAACCCGTTATGGACATTATGAGTTTTTGGTCCTTCCTTTCGGATTGACCAACGCCCCTGCAGCGTTCATGGATCTCATGAACATGGTGTTTAGGCCGTACTTAGATAGCTTCGTTGTGGTGTTTATCGATGATGTGTTGGTCTACTCTCCGGATGAGGCCACACACCGTCAGCATTTGAGGGTAGTGTTAGAGGTCCTTCGTGAGCACCGGCTGTATGCTAAATTCAGCAAGTGCGATTTTTGGTTGCGCGAGGTTCATTTCCTCAGGCATGTTATCTCCGGTGCTGGTGTAGCAGTTGATCCAGCAAAGGTCCAGGCAGTTATGGATTGGGAAATTCCCCAGACCCCTTCGGAGATTCGTAGTTTTTTGGGTTTGGCTGGTTACTATCGGCGATTCATTGAGGGATTTTCATCCATCGCCGCCCCATTGACTCAGCTTACCAGAAAGGGAGTGAAGTTTCTTTGGTCCGAGAAGTGTGAGAGTAGTTTTCAATTGTTGAAGACTAAGCTCACTTCAGCTCCGGTGTTAGTCTTGCCGAGCGGTGTAGAGGGTTTTGCTATCTACACGGATGCGTCTCGGATGGGCCTTGGTTGCGTTCTGATGCAGCAAGGAAGGGTAGTGGCTTATGCTTCTCGTCAGTTGAAGGAGCACGAGAAGAACTATCCGACCCATGATTTGGAGCTTGCAGCAGTGGTTCATGCACTAAAGATCTGGAGACACTATCTTTATGGTGTCAGATTTGAGGTGTTCACCGACCAAGAGCTTGAAGTATCTCTTCTCCCAGAAGGATCTAAACCTACGGCAGAGGAGATGGATTGAGTTCCTCAAGGACTATGACTTCGACCTTCAGTATCACCCTGGAAGGCGAATGTCGTAGCTGATGCCCTGAGTAGGAAGAGACCATCTCTCCAACAGGACTGGAAGATGTTGGAGGATGCGGCTTGCGCGTTGACTGAGTTAGAGCCATCGTTATGCCAGGCTTTTTAGCTCAGTTGTCTCTTAGGTCTTCGGTTTTGGATGAGGTGATCGAGCAACATGAAGCCGACCTTAGACTCCAAGAGTTAGTGGGCAAGGCGGGCATTGCTCGTGATGAGGATGGTGTGATTAGGTTTCATCATCATGTCTGTGTCCCTGATTTGGTAGAGGTTGTGAGCATGTGTTAGCGGAGGCTCATAGGTCGAGATTCTCTATTCATCCGGGTAACACCAAGATGTACCAGATTTGAAGAGGTCCTTTTGGTGGTCTGGCATGAAAAGGGACGTAGCAGATTATGTATCCCGTGTTTAGTATGCCAGCAAGTGAAAGCCGAGCGGCAGCGACCATCTGTGTAAGGCCCTCAAATTTTGTCCTTATTATTTTATTGTGTGCAATTTTATGCTTGTATATGTATATGCACTATCACATAAGCATTATGCATACTTTAGCTTGGTGTACTTATGAATGTATGTATATACTTAGTTGTATGTATATCGGTGGATTTCGTGACATAACGAGTGTGTGCATTACACCCTATGTATTGCATGCATAAACTTAGGAGAAAATAGGGTTTTGCATGGTTTTGGGTTCTGGCAGAAGGGTTAGTAGACGTCAACATGAATGGACGTTCACTTATTGTTAACGTCCATATCAGTGGACGTCGATTAGTAAGTAGACGGCTTATCTGTGGACGTCTACTTCCTGACAGGCCAGTCCGCAGCAGCATGGTGTGCCATGCTTGATGGGGCGTGGCAACCACTCCCCAACGGCTCCTTGGCCTTCCAACCGACCCCTTGCGTGGGGTGAGAGGGTCCTCTCTTAGGAGAGCCCTTGTTGTAACCCCAAAGAGTTCTCTTGGCTCCTTGCAAAGAGAAAACAAAAACCCTAGTGAGCTGTGAGAAAACCTGAGGTTTGAGTGCTTTGATCCGGTGATCCAAGGCTCTTCCTGGCGATCTACTTCGACAAGGAGGGAGACAACACATCCGGCTACACATCCCCGGCCCTGGATTGCAGAGGGGAGCATCACAGAAGCCGGAGTGGAGCATCTTGGAGGCTTCTTGGGACTGCCCAAGGAGAGCTTCTCCAACCATTTTGATCCCTTTAGGAGTTTTTCCAAGGCAAGTAACCCTTGCACCTTGTCCATGTATGTGTCTAGGAGGCTTTTATCATTTTTATGGATTTTCCTCGTGTCCTGGATCCCCCACATTCACCATTCTTTAGAGCTCGGACTGTGTTTTTGCACAGGTCCGAACTTGACGGCAAGCTCTATTGCCGTTGAGATCTTTAGTCAGCGGCTAACGATGTTGCCGCCAACTCTTGTGAACGGCCAGAGTATGCCGTTAAGTTCTTCTTGACAGAACAGTGAACTGTTCTGCCCTATATCTTTAATTTCCGGACTTTGGCGCATGAGGATATAATGTAAATTTTATATGTTATGTAAAATAGATAATGTGATGTGTGTGAAAATTTTTGTATTTTTCTGTGAATGGCAATAATTATTAGAATTATTGAAAGGCATGTGTAGGAAAGAGGTTATGCATGGTTAATTTTGTTCTCATGATTCCTGAGGAATTAAATGCTGTAAAATTTTATGAACCATGTTTATATGTATCAGTCCATGCCCTGCAAATTTGAGAATTTTTACATGGCTATGTGAATTACTGAAATTTCTGTAATGGGAATAGAAGCATGAGTAGGTTAATGAATAATTCATAGTAAATTTTGTGTCATGCAATAAATCTGGGAAAATTTCTTGTGCCAATATGTATGTGTGATTCATGACTGTGCATGATCGAATCTGAAATCCATGTCATGTTCTATGTTAAATTAATTTATGAATGGGATGAAACTGGATGTTTCAATTTCTATAAATACATGTGAATTCAGAAAAATGTGAAAATTTGCATGTGTGTTCTTATACCCGAAAACAGCATGTGGTTAAATTTTCAGGAAAATTGGATAACAGTAGCTTACACTATGAGATTTCCATGTGAAAATGAGTTATAATATATGTACCATGATTAAGGTTAAATGATGTGCATTCCAATTAGTCCATGAGAACTACTAATGCTTGATTTCTGTTATTAGTGTATCATGCTAGGGAAGAACGGAACCATGAGCATAAATAAGAAAGTGTGAATATCATATGTAAAACGTGTGTTAATCGGAATGTGTAATGTGTAAAATGTGCCGTGTGTGACACTGCTTCCATAGAGGGCTGTGGAACTGTACCATGGAAAAGTCCCCATGGGAAGGTTCAATGTGTTAAGATATCCTAAGGGCATTAGGATGAAATCCTGGAGGTGGACAAGTACCGCTGGTTAGGGTGGAGACGTGTTCTCCCGGTCTGCGCAGTGCCAAGAGTCATCACTGTATTGCCTAGGTGATGTGCTATGTGTTATGTGTTATGTGATGTGTCCTTCTAGTGGTGGTTTGGACTATGTGTCACGGCAAATAATATGTGAAATGTGAATGTGAACATGTGTAAAATGTGTATGTGTGAACATGTGTAAAATGTGTATATGTGAACATGTGTAAAATGTGTATATGTGAACATGTGAATGTGAAATGTGAAATCATGTGAACTATTTATGTTAGAATGTGAATATGTGTACATTTGCAATGTTTGGAAAAAAAAAATGAACCATGTGAAATATGGGAATGTGTAACCATGTGAAGTAAATGTGTTAGAGTATGAGACGATAATTCATGCTATGATATTTCTAGTTTCATGTAATTGCTATCATGTTATAGTCGAATTGGAAGTGTAGTCTTCATGTGATTAAATGAGTAGAAAGCATGTGATAGGAAGTGTTATTTGAAATATCTTAAACCATGTACCATGTGTTTTGATTTGGTAGAATTACCATGATAGGTTGTCTCTTATTAATGTTCAAGCATGTTGCATGTTGCCTTGCAAATTGAATTAGTGGACCTACTGTGATTGTATGCATGAATGACATGTATGGAGTTACTTGCTGAGTCTTTTAGACTCACTCCTTGCTTCGGCGTACAGGTTTAGTTGGTGATCCGGTACCTTTGGAGGAGACCGTGGAGAGTGACTCCGAGCGTGGAGATTAGTTGGCGGAGTCTTAATTGTGCCCCTTTTTGTTTCATAGTATGTAAATTGTGACTTGTGTTAGAGTCATCATTTTGTAATTGTGGACAAATTATGTATTAAATGTAGAACTTTAATCTTGTGGACAATGTATTTTGGTTTAATTTCAATTATGGAAGTTTAGTCTTTTAATTTGCTATATGGATTATGTATGTTAAATGTGGATGATGAAATGTGATGACAGTTAGTCCTTTACTTCCGCGACTCTGTATCTATATTTGTGTACATCTCAATCAATTGTTAGTGTCGGGTCAATGTCCCGCTGTGGTGATCTTCGTCGTGCCGACGTGGGTTGGTACAACCGTACCGGCATAACGTGGGTCGTCACAATCTGGCCTTATGCAGAAGATGGAGATCCCAGTGTGGAAGTGGGAAGCTGTCACTATGGATTTTGTTTCGGGTTTGCCTCGGTCTAGACAGGGTAATGACTCAATTTGGGTAGTCGTAGATAGATTCTCGAAGACTGCACATTTCTTGCCTATGAAAAAGAAGCAGTCAGTAGAGAGCTTGGCTAGATTGTATGTCAGTAGCATCATTAGATTGCATGGTGTGCCGAAGTCAATCATTTCGGATCGAGATCCGAGATTTACTTCGAGGTTGTGGAAGGGTCTTCAGGATGCCTTAGGTTCAGAGCTGAAGCTCAGTTCGGCGTTTCATCCCCAGACGGATGGACAGTCTGAGAGGACTATCCAGATGCTCGAGGATATGTTGAGGGCGTGTGTGCTGGATTGGAAGGATGATTGTGAGCGTCATTTACCTCTAGTGGAGTTCGCATACAACAACAGCTTTCATGCGAGTATTGGTATGGCTCCATTTGAGGCGTTGTATGGTAGGCCCTGTAGATCTCCCTTGTGTTGGGAGGAGATAGGCGATAGGCAGTTGATCGGTCCGGAGTTAGTTCAGGAGACTTCGGATAAGATCCAGCTTATCAGGAAGAGGCTTGTTGCGGCGCAGGATAGGCAGAAAAGCTATGCCGACATCAGAAGGAAGGATTTGGAGTTCGAGGTGGGTGAGCATGTCTTCTTGAAGATATCACCTACTCGAGGTGTTGTCAGGTTTGGCAGGCATAGTAAGTTGAGCCCTAGATTCATTGGCTCGTATGAGATTCTCAGACGATTGGGCAACGTGGCATATGAGCTAGCTTTACCCCCAGCTTTAGCTAGTGTTCATCCCGTTTTCCACGTATCTATGCTCCGGAAATATGTCCGAGATCCATCTCATGTGATTAGCCACGAGCCAGTGGAGATACAGCCAGATCTGTCATATGTGGAGCAACCAGTAACTATTCTTGACCGGAAGGTTCAGCATCTCCGGAACAAGAGTATTGCGTTGGTGAAAGTTCTATGGCGGAACTTCTCGCGAGAGGAGGCTACTTGGGAGCTTGAGGATGCGATGAAGAAGAAGTATCCCCGTTTGTTTGAGTAGTTTTGTTTAAACTTCGAGGGCGAAGTTTCTTTAAGGGGGAGAGGGTGTAAGGCCCTCGAATTTTGTTGTATTACTTTATTACGTGTAAATAATTCATGCTTGTGTGTGTATAGAGGTACCTATCTACGTACGTATTAACTAGTTATGCTTATGTGAGCATGTGTATAAATAGATTATAAATATTACTTGAATTGCATGGTGGTAGTGTGTACATGATAGTATACATATTGCATGTAAGTATATAGAATATGCATGGGTTTTCTGCATGTTTTAAGTTCTGGCCGAAGGACCCATTTGGTGTCAACATGGTGGACGTCCATTATAGTCAACGTCAACATCGTTCGACGCTAATACTTAAGTCAACAGCCATGGATGTGGACGTTAATATCTCTGACATGCATGCGCAGCAGACCCCGAAATTCCGGGGGCAAGCAAGCCCAGCCATTGGGGAGATGTCCCCAATGGCTATCAGGCCTTCACATCACCCCTCCGGTTATCCCAAACCCATTCTCCTATAAACCAAACCCCTTTGCAACTAGAAAGACCTCTCTTGGTTTTTTTGCAAGAGGAGAAGAAACCCTAACTCTAGCTGTGAGAAAACCTGAAGTTTGCATGCTTTGATCCGGCAATTTGGAGCTCATCCGGCGACCTACAGCAACTGGAAGCTAGCTGGAGCCTAGAGGAAGGCTTCCCCGACTCCAACCTGCTGTGGAGATCGACCAAGAACCCGACGGAGTGGTGTTTTGGAAACTTCTTGGGACTGCCCAAGGAGAGCTTCATCAACCTCTTTGATCCCTTTGAAGATTTATTGAGAGGCAAGTAACCCATACATTTCGTCCATGTAGGTGTCTAGTAGGGTTTTACCATTTTTACAGCTTTTACTCGTGTCCTGGATCCCCCAAATTCTCTTGTTTTTGGAGCTCGGGCCTGTGTTTTATTCAGACCCAAACTTGATGGCAAGTTCTCTTTCCGTTAAGATCTTCAGTTGGCGGCATGCGACGATGCCGTTAAGCTCCGTTAACGGCCAGACTGTGCCGTTAAGTTTTTCAGGACAGAACAGTGAGCTGTTCTCCCTTCTATATGATTAATTTCCGAAGTGTTTTCGCATGAGGATATAATGTAATCGTATATGTTATGTAAAATAGACAATGTGATGTGTGTGGAATTTTCTGTGCTTTTCGGTGAATGGCATGAATTGTTAGACTTATTGAAATACATATTTGGAAAATGGATTGTGCTTGTTCACCTACTGTCTACATGATCCCTGAGGAATGGGATGCCCTAAATTTTTCTAAACTGTGTATATACGTATCAGTCCATGCCCTGCAATTTTGAGAATTTTTCCATGATTTTGGGATTTACTGTAATTTCTGTTTTGGAAATAGAAGACATGCGTAGGATTTTGTAAGTTTACAGTAAATTGTGTGTTGTACAATAAATCCGAGGAAAATTTCTGTGATGATGTGTATGTTAGGTTCAGGGCTGTGAACTGTCAAACTGGATATTCATGTTATATTCCATGATAACTTGAATTATGAATGGCATGAAACTGAATGTTTTAATTTCTGTAAATGTAATATGACTCAGAAAAATCTAGAAATTTGTATGTGAGGTCATGAACCTGCAATTAGTGTGTGGTTAAAATTTTGTGATATTTGGATAACTGTAAAGTGTATTATGAAATTTCCATGTGAAAACATGTGATAAATGCATGCTATCATGAATATGATTTGAGGATGTGTTTGTCAGCCTGATCAATGTGAGTTACTGAATGTATGATTTCTGTCAATAGTAGTATCATGATTAGGAAAATAGAGCCATGTGTATAAGTGAGAGAATGTAAAGACATGTGTAATATGTGTGTTAAAATCGGAATGTGTAATGTGTAAGACTGTGCCATGTGTGACACTGCTTCCATAGAGGGCCGTGGAACCGTACCATGGAAAAGTCCCCATGGGAAGGTTCAATGTGTTAAGATCCTAAGGGCATTAGGATGAAATCTGGAGGGACAAGTACCACTGGTTAGGGTGGAGACTTGTTCTCCCGGTCTGCGCAGTCCAAGAGTCGTCAATGTATTGCCTAGGTGACGTCTATGTGTATGTGTTATGTGATGTGTCGTTCTAATGGTGTTTGGACTATGTGTCACGGCACTAAATTGTGAAATGTGAATGTGATTATGTGTAAATTATGTAGGGTGAATATGTGTAAATGTGCAATGTGTAAAAAGAGAACTATGTGAATAAGTAAGTGTAAACATGTGAAACCATTATGTTAAATTGTGAGATTGTGGTCCATGATATGTTAATGAGAAATTATGTTATAACAGCAACCTAAAGGTTTTAAAGAATTTTATATTGTAAAAACTGCGTAGAATCCATGCTAGGAGTATTTCTTGCATATGTGTGAATAATTCCATGTTTAATTGCTATCGTGTTGTGTTAATTGGAATGTAGCTCTCATGCGATAGGATGTGAAGTTCTAAATTATGTCAAAACAGCAACCTTAATGTGTATGAATGATAATTTGCATGTGCAAGAATGTGTAGAAACCATGATAGGAATGTTTCCTTTTATGTAGGCAAGAATCCCATGTGTGGTTGCTTCCATGCTGTAACTTGATTTGAAATATAGCTTCCATGTGATTGAATGAGTAGAAATCATGTGATAGGATATTATTTTTGGAATGGCTTAAATCAGGTACCATGTGTTTTTAATTTTGTAGAATTATCATGATAGGTTGTCTTTTATCAATGTCCCAGCATGCTATATGTTTTGCTTTGTAAATTGGAATGAAAAACTTACTGTGATATATCCATGTATGAGGAGTATGGTGTTATTTGCTGAGTCTTTTAGACTCATTCCTTGCTTCGGCGTACAAGTTTAGTTGGTGACCCGACATCGTTAGAGGAGACCGTGGAGAGTGACTCCGAGCGTGGCGAGTAGCCTGGTGGAGTCGTCATCGTGACATTTTGCTTTCATTGTATGAAATTGAGGCATTGTAATAGAACCATTAAGTAATTGTGGACAACTATGTATTTGAAATTATGTATTTCATTATGTGGACTTTAGTTTCATTTTAAATTGTCATTTGAATCATGTATGTTAAATGTGGATGATGAAATGAAGACAAGTAGTTCTTTTGTTTCCGCTACTCTGTATTTATATTTATGAGCATCTCAATCGTATGTTATTGTTTGGGTAAATGTCCCACTGTGATGACGTTCATTATACCGACGTGGATTGGTATAATCGTACCGGTATAAGGAGGGTCGTCGCACCTACTCATACTTCTTGGCTTCTCCATCAACCTTGTTGTGCTAACCCCGTTGATGGGCGG
>JACBKR010002189.1:0-36575 GCA_014218235.1 Colocasia esculenta
AATGCAAGAAGGGTTTTGAAATTTGCAAAAAGGTGACTTGTGAATTTTCTAGCTCCCCCTGAGATGATGATTTCAACCATTTCATCATAATAAAGATATGCAGTTGTGAAATCAGAAGGAATTTTCTTTTTGGTCAACAAGATTCCCCTCAACAACTGTATATCCATTTCTTGGTACTTGGCGGAGACACATACTCTCGCATAGTGAAAGTGTCCAGACAAGCATAACTTGTCCTTCTCCAAGTCACCATTTGATATACCAGAGATTTCAATACAATAAGAGTTGGAGAATTCATTCAAAAATAATGGAAGTTAAAACTGTGCAAGTTTTGAAATCAGAAAAGAATTTCTCTTGGAACAATAAAAGCTCCCCCTCAACTATTGCATATAGACTTCTTAGTACTTGGCGGAGATATGTTCTCACGCATAGTGAAAGTGTCTAGACAAGCATAACCTGTCCTTCTCCAAATCACTATTTGATATACCAGAAGTTTCACACAATCAGAAGTGAAGGATTATTGTAAAAAGGAAATGGAATTAAAAAAGAGAGAGATATGAGCAATGTAGCTTGAGAAGCAAGGAGTTATGAGATACAAAGAACTCCCCTTAGACAATGCATAGCACTCAACCCAAACCTTAAGAGAGATCAGAAGAATGGACATTTACAAAGACCAAGTTCTCTCCTTAAGATGAGAATCTATTTTCAGGAAGGGGTTTTGTGAATATGTCTGCAATTTGTTTTTCAGTTTCAATAAAATGGAGTTCAAAGGATTTCTTTGCAACCTCATCTCTCAAGAAATGATGCCTAATTTCAATGTGTTTTGTTCTAGAATGCTGAATGGGGTTTTTAGAAAGATTGATTGCACTTGTATTATCACATAGGATGGGTACACACCCTAAATCTTGGTTATAATCAAGAAGTTGATGTTTCACCCAGAGAATCTGAGTTCCACATCTACCTGCTGCAACATATTCAGCCTCTGCTGTTGACAGAGCCACTGAATGTTGCTTCTTAGAAGCCCAAGAGATAAGGCACCCACCTAGAAATAGACACAAGCCACTTGTACTTTTTCTATCTAACTTACACCCAGCATAATCAGCATCACAGTAGGCAAACAATTCTAACTTGCAACCAGCAGGATACCAAATTCCTAAGTCACATGTTCCAACAAGATATTTAAAATTCTTTTCACAGCAAGCATATGACTTTCCTTAGGATTAGATTGGAATCTGGCACATAAGCACACACAAAACTGAATGTCGGGTCTAGAAGTAGTAAGGTAGAGCAGAGAGCCAATCATACCTCTGTAGGTCTTTGGATCTACTGACTTACCAGATGGGTCTTCTTCTAGCTTAGCATTTATTGCAATGGGTGTACTTGAATGTTTAAGGTTCTGATAGTCAAACCTTTTTAGTAGCTCCTTGACATATTTGGTTTGACTGATGAAGATTCCTTCATTTGTTTGGTTACCTGCAATCCCAAAAAGAATGTTAAATCTCCCATTAAGCTCATTTCAAATTCATTCTTCATTTGATTTGAAAATTCAGTGCAAAGGCCTTTATTGGTGGAGCCAAAAATTATGTCATCAACATAAATTTGGACTACAATTATTTGATTTTTTACTGTTTTTGTGAACAAGTTTGATCAACATTACCTCTAGAATATCCTTTCTCAAGTAAAAAGGAACTCAAACGATCATACCAAGCTCTTGGAGCTTGTTTAAGACCATAGAGTGCCTTATTAAGCTTGAAAACATGGTTAGGATATTTTTCATTATCAAATCCAGGAGGTTGTTCAACAAACACATTTTCCTTTATATATCCATTTAGAAATGCACTTTTAACATCCATTTGAAAGACTTTGAATTTCATGGAGGATGCAAAAGCAAGAAAATTCTTACAGCTTCTAGTCTAGCTACAGGGGCATAAGATTCTTCAAAGTCAATTCCAAATTCTTGGTTATACCCCTTTGCAACTAGTCTAGCTTTGTTTCTTATTACTTGACCAGCTTCATTCAATTTATTTCTGAAAACCCATCTAGTGCCAATCACTGTTTGGTCACTAGGTCTAGGCACTAATTCCCACACTTGATTTCTTTCAAATTGATGAAGTTCATCATGCATAGCATTAATCCAATCAGAACTGGATAAGGCTTCATCAATTGACTTGGGTTCAATTTGGGAAATTAGAGCTAGTGAGTCTTCTTCAATGTTTTGCAAAAAGGATGATCTGGTCCTAACTCTATCATTTAGATTGCCAACTACACTGTCTAATGGGTGATCTCTTAGAAATCGAGGTTCAGAAATTACCTGTTGAGAAGTACCCACTTCTGAATCATATTACCTGAACCATTTGGAGATTGTGAGTTGTTGTTCAGTTTTCTTCAGTGTTATTACTCTCCTCAACGGTTGGTGAAGAATCCACAATGAGGTCATCCTCTTCATTGTCTTGTTTTTCCCTGCAAGATTTAGAATCATTAGTGGAAAAGGAATTTTCATCAAAATAACATGTGGAGATTCTTCAACAGATTTGGTTTTCATTATGTACACTTTGAAGGCCCTTGACACTTCAGAGTAGCCAAGGAAGATAGCTTCCTGACTCTTAGCATCAACTTGTCAAGGTTTTCTTTGTTATTATTGTGTACATAGCATTTGCACCCAAAGACTTTAAAATAGGAAACATTGGCTTTTTGTTTTTCAATAGTTCATAGGGGGTTTTCTTGATTTTTGGTCTGACCAATGCTCTATTGAGTATGTGTTTTGCTGTGTTCACAGCTTCAGCCCAGAAGGATTTGGGCAAGTTACTCTCAAGAAGCATGGTTCTAGCCATTTCCCAAGAGTTCTGTTCTTTCTTTCCACAACTCCATTTTGTTCTGGAGTTCTTGGTGAAGAAAACTTGTGGATATCTGAAATTCAGCACAAAAATCAGAAAAGGATGTGTTTTCAAATTCACCCCCATGATCAGTTAAGATGTTTTTGATTTTATATGGATAAGTGGTTAACAGTGGTACAAAAGTTCCTGAATTCAAGGCATGCATCACTTTTGTGAGATAGAAAAATAACCCAGGTAAATCTAGTAAAGTCATCAATGATTACAAATTCATATCTTTTGCCACTCAAGCTTAGAACTCTTGTTGGCCCAAAGAGGTCCATGTGAAGAAGTTCTAGTGCTTAGATGTGAGTACATCATTGAAGACTTTAAAGGATTTTCTAGTTTGTTTTCCTTTAGCACAGATCCCACAAATTTGACCTTCAACACTAGAAAAGGATTCAGGAAGACCTTTAACCAAATTCAATCTTAACAACTTATTCATTGTTCTGAAGCTTGCATGGCCAAGTCTTTTGTGCCAAGTCCATGCAATTTCATCATCTTTATTTGCAACAAAACAAGATTTTCAGAAAAATTTTTATTAAGGTTGATCATGTAGACATTGTTTTTCTTTTTTTCCAAAGAATTTGATTTTATCAGTTGATGATCTATTATCTTGCAAAAATCAGATTCAAACACAACTTTGTGACCTTTGTCACATAGTTGGCTGATACTGAGCAAATTATAATCAAGTCCATCAACTAACAAGACATTATCTACAGAGTTTGAAGAAGTTTGACCAACCTTACCAGATCCAATGATCTTTCCTTTATTTTTACCTCCAAAGGTGACTGACCCTCCCTCCTTTTCAACAGGAATGAGAATTTGGCTCTATCTCCAGTCATATGTCGTGAACACCCACTGTCAAGAACCATACATTTGTGTTGGGTGCACGACTTCCCTGCAACAAGATCAGTGGAGAGAAGATTTTGGTACCCAAACCGAGTTGGGACCATCAGAATGATTTAACAAAGACAGCAAATCCTTTCTCACCCAAATTTGATTTGTTTTAGATTTTTGTTTTGTTACTTTGGTGTTTTCAGCATTTTTCTGCTTGTTCTTTCTTTTAGGAATGAAAGCACAAGATCTTTGTTTTTGGTAGGAGGGGAGTTTTTCATTTGAAAATTTGAGTTCATAGAGGAGGTGGAATCCATGGATTGTGTTGGTACATCCAGAAATTTGGATAAGGGTATTGAGGATAATACCAACAGGGATTTTCATACCATTGGTTCCAAGGATTAATCCGTTTTCTTGAGGAGCTGTCTTGGAGGTCCAAGGTTTTTCATGGATCATTTCTTTTCCCTTTTTCTTATTCTCAGATTTTTATTTGAATTTTTAGTTGAGTTGATTATGGTTTTTGGTGTTGAACAGGTCGACCTGTCAGGGGACTGTGTCGACCTGACAGTCTTCTTTTGTTTTTGAATTTTTGATTTGTTTTGAGTTTTGTTTGGGTTTTTGTTTGGGGTTTTGTTGCTGTTTGTTGGATTTCAGTGTTTTCCAGATTGGGACCTTTAACAAAGTTGATTAATGGTGCTTTTCCCTTTTTCTCACCAGATTTATCTTTTGTTGATTTTTTTTTGTTGAATCCCAATCCATGAGATGTGGTTGTCTTGTTGGATCCTAGCAATGCCTCTAGGTTATCTTGGCCTTTTGTGAAGGTCTGGATAACCTCCTCCTTTTCCTTTCTGGTTTTTAAGAATTTCAATTTCTTCAATCTTCTGTTGCTTTTCTTGTTTCTCAATTTCCAGCTTTTCATTTAAATTTTTGAAGTCTTGGAGGCCTTCTGAGAGCAAGCTTTAAATCATCAATTTGGTTCAGTAAATTTTCTTTTTCTTCAAGCAATTATGTTACTTCAGATTCCAGTTCACAGGTTCTATTGTTTGAGATTGGTTATGGTAAAGATTTTCAATTTTCTTTTTGATGTGTTTGTTCTCTTTTCTCATTTCAGAGTATCTTTCTACCAATTCAGCATACACATCCTGCCAATCTTCAACACTATAATCTTCAAAGGAAGTGTTTACCTTTCCATCTGTGCTGTTGGCCATGAAGCAAACTTCCTCACTCTCTGAGCTTGAGGACTTCTTCTCTTCTTCTTCCTCACTTGTGTCTTCATCAGACCAAGTGGCTACCATGCCTTGGGCTTCTTGTATTTCTGGAATCTTTTGTGCTTTTCCTTTTTGTTCTCAGAACACTCTCCCTTCATGTGTCCTGGCTTGTTGCACCTGTAACAGATAACATTCTCATCAGGTTTATGATTCTTATTGAAATTGGAAGAGGAAATATTCTTCTTACCTGGGGAAAATTTCTTTTTCCCCGTCATTTTCCCTTTCCTATATTTCAAGAATTTCCTGAATTGTCTGGTCATGAGGGCAATCTCATCCTCATTTGACTCAGATTCTTCAGAACTTGTTTTATCCTGATTTTTCTTTCTTTGTTGCTTGAAAAGGCTTTGAGTGCCATAGGCTTGGTCTTAATGATAAGATCTTCATTTCTTCTTAAGTTTATTTCATACGTCATTAAAGATCCAATCAATTCATCCAAAGACATTTTGGATAAATCTTTTGAATCTTCAATAACAGTGGCCTTGTATGCCAATTGAAGAAAGTGAACGCAAAATTTTTCTTACCAAATCTGCATCAGTATACTCCTTACCCAAAGCCTTGAGTCCATTGACAATCACCATAAATCTGGCAAACATTTCAGAAATAGATTCATTAGATTTCATCATGAAAAGTTCATATTCTGAAACTAAGATATTTGCCTTGGTCTCCTTGACCTGAGATGTTCCCTCATAGAGTAGTTCGAGTTTATCCCACATCTCTTTGGCAGATTTACACATAGAGATTCTCGAATACTCCTTGGGATGGACAGCCACATTGAATCATGTTCATGGCACTGTAATTCAATGTAGCTCTCCTAATTTGTTCCCTCGTCCAGGTTTCTTCCTCACCCTGGTTTTCATAGGGACCAGCCTCAACTACTTTCCAGATCTCATAGTTCTGGGCCCTTAAGAATACTTGCATTCTGTTCTTCCAATAAGAATAGTCCAAACCATTAAAGAATGGTGGCCTATTTATGGAATGGCCCTCAGCTATGAAACCCTTGAGTCCATGACACTTAAGTAAATGCAAAGAGAAGTAGTTGAGCAAGCAAGCAAACAAACAACCAGACAGACAGACAAACAACACTCAATACTCAGAAACAAAGCTGCTCAGTTCAAATCAGATCGATGTAAACCCACTCTGATACCAATTGAAGGATCGAATAAATGTGTGGAAAAGATCTAGAAGGGGGGGATGAATAGATCTTAGCCACTTTTGCAGAAGCTTAAATAATTTTTAAAAACATTTTGAATCAGAGGCAATGTTATCAGTGAAAAGGTACTGATCTGATTAGATTGGAGTGAGTTGAAAAACTTAGATGTGAATCAAGTTGATTAAGTGAATTAAAAACGAATCCTATGCAAGCATCTAGCGGATGAACAGTCAAACCACAGAAAACAAATGCACAAGGATTTTTAGGTGGTTCGGAATCACCCATGTGATTCCTACATCCACCCCTCACAACCCGTGAGGATTCACTAACACACTGGGTAACACACCCCTGGAGCCTGACAACTCCAACACTGAAGAGCTTACAACTCACACCACTTCTAGAGCAAGACTACTCTAAACAACTGAGCAAGACTGCTCAACCCACACTTGAGTTGACAACTCAACACTGAGCACAACGGCTCACAACAACCTGAGCACAAGGCTCACACAAGACTGCTAGACACCAACTTAAGACTGAGATCCTCTAGCAATAGATCTAGTCAACTTTGAGAACTCTAAAGAGAGTTATGCTGAAGTACTTGCATAATCCCAAAAGATATCTTAGAAGAACAGAAGAATTAAGTTGAATTGAAAGTCTTCGTTCTTCAGTGTACTCCCTTGTAGAGGCTTGAATTGGAAGAAGCATGTGAAGCTTGAAGTCCAAAACGATGCTCTGCAATTTGAGAAGTTGGATCTTCCTCGAATTCTTCACCTCCTTCAACAAAGTCTTCTAAACATGCTCCTTGGAATGCTTCAGAGGAATCTTCAGGGCTCAATTCCATTCCCACACCTTGAATGGGTGTGAATTGGTCGTCTAGAAGCAATTGGAGAGCAGAGGAAGGAGACACGAGCTCTTCTGGCCGCCAGGAGCTTCTTGGAGGCTCTGAGAGAGTTGGTTTCTTCTCACACTTGAAAACAGGCCGAAAAGACCTTTTATACCCTTAGGATTCCAAAGATACCCTTTTGGGGTACAAGGGCACGCTTTCCTAGGAAGATTCTGATCGCCCTAGAAGGACACGTGGCAGCCATCAACTTTTAAGATGAAAAATTTCCGTAGTGTGTCGACCTGCCCTAGTGGTTGTGTCGACACACTGTCCCAAAGATAGAAAAACCTGTTCTGGGAGGAAGGTCCCGTGTCGACCTGCTCTTGAGTGTGTCGACCTATTGTCCAAATTCCTCAAACTGGCTGTTCTGGGAACTGGGTCTAGTGTCGACCTGCTCTGGGAGTGTGTCGACATGGGTACCCGTGATCTTTGGAAAACTGCCACTCGTGTCGACACACTCTTGACATGTGTCGACACACTCTTGACATTTTTGCACAATTTCTCTTTGAGTCTGTGTTGATGTGTCGACACCATTGATGGGTGTGTCGACACATCTTTTGCATAAAAAGTTTGTACCTGAAAAATAAACACATATATCATTAGTTAAATGATTTATCATTACCATAAATGATAAATGTGGTTTGAAAAATACTTTTTGAGCATGACTTTCAGGTATGATGCTTTTGACATGTTCCAATTGAATTGCTTTAAGAACACTTCTTGTCATCATCAAAATAGGAGGGAAATGATATGAGTTAGACATTCAACCCCACAAGAGGTTGTCTGAGGGTGGAAGATGATGGACCTGGCAACTTCAATTTTTTCTGTAGATAGCTTTGTAGCCCTGGCCCACTGATCCTCAGCCTTTGACTCAGTAAAGAGAGGGTTTTGGCTTGGTCAGGTTTGGGGATAAGAGAAATAAGAATGATATTGAGGTGTTCAGAAGGTTAAGGTAAGAAAGACTAAAAGTGGCTGCAAAAGTGCACTTTTGGAGATATTCCACATATAAGTTTTTCTTCTGTGACAACAGAGAGAGAATACCACAGAGGAGGGAAGATAATTTGATTGGAAGGGAAAACAAGAGCTGTAGATGTCTTTCATTTCTTGGAAGGAGGACTGGAGGAAGGTTGGGAATCAGTCATGTGAAGGTGGGTAGAGACAGCAAGAACTGTGCAGAGGATGCTTCTTCAAACTCATCCTTGATGTCTTGCACAGTATGGTGAACTGTACTGGCACCCTCAGGAATGATAGTAATGAAAGAGGGTGGAGTAGTGGATGAAGAGAGGCAAAATGAAGTAGGAGGAGGTTGAGTAGATGGTCCAGCAGAGGAGGGACCAGCTGAAGAGGGACCAACTGAAGAGGAGGAGGCAGGAGGTGCCTCAAAAGTTGTATGAGGAATGGAGGAGGAAGGGATAGGTGAGGAAGAGGAGGCAGTAGAAAAAGGAGTAGGAGAAGAGATATTGTAAGGCCCTCGAATTTCCGTTGCATTGTTTGTATTTGTGTATTTGTGCTTGTGTATGTATGTACATATTTACGTACGTATTATTAGTACAAGTACGTGTGCATGTGTTTATATTAAATATAAATAATGTATGTATTGCATGGTGATAGTATGGATATAAAACCATATACATATTGCATGTATATATGCATGGTATGCATGTTTTCTGCATATTTTAGAGTTCTGGCCGAAGGCCATCTTGGCGTCAACCCCAGGCCGTTGAGGTAGTGTCAGCGTCCAGACATGGACGCCAACACTAATCCTGGCGTCCAGCGATATGGACGCCAATCTCTCTGGCCTGCATGCGCAGCAGAGCTGCAAACTTCTGAATCAAGAAAGCCAGCCATTGGGGGCTGTCCCCAACGGCTCTGAAGGCTGTCAAGTCACCTGGTGAGTGGGAGAGGGGTCTCTCCTACATGTGAAACCCGGAGCTCCCTTCCCCACCTCTCTTCACACCCTGCAAGAGGAGAAAAGAGAAAAGAAAAACCCTAGAGAGAAACTGAGAAAAACCCCACCTTTTCACCCAAAAAACTGAACTTCTGAAGCTTGATCCGCGTTCCACTGCAACTGGAGGCTAGAAGGATCATCGAGGAAGGCTTCCCCGACCTCGGCTTGCTGTGGCTCGCTCAAGAACCCGGAGGAGAGTTCATTTGGAGGCTTCTTGGGACAGCCCAGGAGAGCTTCACCAAGCCCTAGATCCTTGGTGCAATTTTTAAAAGGCAAGTGACCTATCCATGATGTTCTTGTATGTGTCTAGGTCGTTTCTATTATTTTTATGGATTTTTCCTCGAGTCCAAGACCCTCCCATTCACCCAAGTTTGAGAGCTCGGGTCTGTGTTTCTGCACAGACCTGCATTGACGGCAAGGTCAATGGACGCCGATATCATGCTTGGCGTCCATCGACCATGTCGCTGACTCTGAGTCAGCGGCCAAGGACCGCCGCCAAGTTCCTCTGGACAGAACAGTGAACTGTTCTGCCCTTCCTTTACATTAATTTCGGTATGGTTTCCGTGATGAGGATATATGGTAATCCTATACTCTATGTATATAGTCAATTGTGGTGTGTGGATGAGTGTGATGTGTGGTGGTGAATGTTGGAATATTGTATCCTTAAACTTGTGAGCATGACTTGTTGAAAATCTTGCAAATCCATGTTTCATGATTGGGATTAGTCTGAATGCCTTGGTTTTGTCTGATCATGAAGATTAGTGGGTCAGTATATGTGTATGCAATTTTGACAAATTATCCATGCTTGTATAAATTGCCAATAAATCCGGTTCGGTAAGTAAAAAGACATACAAGAAGATTGTGATGATTAACCTATAGATGTATGATTTAGGGTAATCTTATATTCTCAAATCATGCATATGTTAGTAGCCTCTTTAAAACAGTAAGTGGCAAATTGCAAGATGTGTTAAACCCCATGTTAACTTAAGTTGTGAATAGCATGCTAAATAGGTGTTTTATTTTATGTAAATCCATTTAGCTCCGAAAAATCTGAAAATTGGGTGCATGATCTAGAACTCGAAAATAGCATGTGGTTAAAATTTCAGGTCATTTGGACCAGTATATAAGAAGTTATGTATTTTTCATGTGAAAGGCATAACCTATGTATATCCTCGTAATGTGATTAGATAGTGCTTAAACCTAACTTGAATGGTGAAATTACTGTGTGTTAAGCTCCTGAATTCTGTAGTGCCATGTTAGGAAAAACAGAGATGTGCATGTGAGTGAGAAAGTGAATGAGATAAAAGTGATATGTGTAAACCATGTGTAAAAATCGGTAAAATGTGTAAATGTGTAATTGTGCCAAGTGTGACATTGCTTCCACAGAGGGCAGTGGAACTGTATCGGGAAAAAGTCCCCCTGAGAAAGTTCAATGTGTAAGTGACCCTAAGGGCATTAGGGGGAAATCCTGGAGGTGGACAAGTACCACTGGTTAGGGTGGAGACTTGTTCTCCGATCTGCGCAGTCCAAGAGTCGCCATTGGAATGCCTAGATGGCGTCTATGTGTAATGTGATGTGTATATGTCCTTCTTTGGTGGTTTGGACTATGTGTCACGGCACCTAATGTGTAATGTGAGATGTGTAATGTGTATGTGTCCATGTGTAAATGTGTAAGTGAACAATGTGAATGTGTATGTGCAAAGTGTAACCATGTGAAAGGGAAAAACTTGTGTAAAGAAATGTGAACTTCTAAATGTGAAAATATGTTGTTGAAATCCATGTGAGACAAATCTGAAACCATGTGAAATCAGTAAATTCATGTTGGTATTATCATGTGTATGTGTGCAAAAATGCCTAGAATCCATGTTAGGGATAATTAATGAGCACGTGTGCAATAGCATGATTGGTTATTCAATGATTTGTTTTAAGCGATATTGTAGCTCTCATGTGTAGGTTTACAGCCATTAAACCATGTGAAACCAGCAACTTAAAGCATTTGAAAATGTCTATGTATGTGTTTAAAAACATGTAGGATCCATGCTAGTCGTGTTTCTTTTCATATGTGCACAATGTTCATGTTGGTAGCCCTCATGTCCTGGTTCTTTAAAGATAAATTCATGAGTAAATTGAATAGAGAGCATGTGATAGGTAAAGATTATTCTTAGAAATCTAAAAGCATGATCCATGTACAAACTTGTAAAACTTTCATGATAGGTTGGAACCTTCAATGATTTGCATGCCATGTGTTGTAAATGTTGAATGTGCATGTAGAAACCCCTATGACTTATACGTGTATGTTATGGGTAGTGTTTCTTGCTGAGTCTCTGGACTCACTCCTTGCTTCGGCGTACAGGTGTAGTTGGTGACGTGGCACCTTTGGAGGAGGTAGCAGAGACGGACTCCGAGCGCGGAGATTAGCTAGTCTTTGGAGTTTCTTTGTGACTTGTGCATCCCATAGTATGTAATTTGAACATTGTATTAGAATTATTATGAAAAGAATGTATAAGTGTGGACATTATGTATTTTTATTTCAGCAATTTAAATTATGAGAACTTTTAGTTCCTTATTGTTAATTTCAACTTCATGTATGTTAATGTGGATGATGAATGAATGAGACAGATGTCTTTTACTTCCGCTACTCTGTTGTATATCGCGTGTATCTCAGCTGTATGTATCGTTTGGGTAAATGTCCCACTGTGAGGACTCTCGCTATATCGACGTGGGTTGGTATAACCGTACTGGTATAATGAGGGCCGTCACAGAGATTGGTATCAGAGTGACCGGTTGAGATTGCACATGAATATACCTAAGTCATCATCCCCATTGCATGCTAAGTATGTCCACATGTGTAGAAAACACTAATGAGAAGTGAAAGATAGATAAGAAATGGTTAGAAACTTAGTAACCTAGCTCTAATGGTGGCTGAAATTTTATTACAGCCATGGCTTCCCGTGGACGACGTGGAGTGTGCCAGCTCACGACGACGAGCCGAGGCGTGAGGAGCGGGCGGAGCAGCAGGCCCCGGCCCCACAGGGTCCTGTGCTTCCCCCACCACCGCCGTGGACTACAGAGTATTTATGCAAGGTCTGGTGCAAGCCATGCAGACGCAGGCTCATACCCAGGCAGCACTCCAGGCCCAGTTGAAGGCCCAAGTAGAATAATGAAACAACTAAGTAGCTTGCTATTTAAATTGCATGATATTGTGTTTATTGTGTATTGTTATTGTTTAATGTAGCAGGCTCAGGCACCAGCTCAGGACCATGGTGGACCATCCATCATGGAGCGATTCAAGAGGATGACCCCACCCTCTTTTAAGGGGGAGAGTGATCCATTAATGGCAGAAAGCTGGATGAGGGAGACAGAGAAAATCTTCCGAGCCATCAGGTGCCCTGATGAGGATAAGGTGACACTAGCCACCTACATGCTACAGGTAGACTTTTAATTTTGTATGCTTGTATGTTCTGTTTAATTTAGAATTGTTAGTTGGGACTTATGAAGGTGTATTACAGGAGAGAGCGGATGTATGGTGGTCCTCCTTGTTGCGGACACGCTTTGAGGATGGAGTAGTAGACGTAGCGTGGGACGCGTTCGTGAGGCTCTTTCGAGCCATGTTCGTCCCAGAGCATATCCAGGACAAGATGGAGCAAGATTCCTTTCCCTGACGCAAGGATCAATGACCGTACTGGAATACGAGGCAAGGTTTTATGAACTTTCTAAATATGCACCACATATCGTAGAGGATGAGCGCAGGAAGACCATGAAGTTCGTGATGGGACTCAAGCCATCACTGCGGACGAGACTCGTGGTGTTTGACCACCGCACGCTAGATGAGGCCCTCAGTGCTTCCTGCAGCAGGAGGGAGAAATGGAACAATATCTGGAGGAGAAGAAGGCTTCGCAGAAGAGGCTGCAGTGACATTCCAGCGGCAGGATAAGAAGAAAACGGTGTACTAGACACCGCAGAAACCAATGATAGTCAGCAACTCTCAGGTACCTTCTGTACGTTCCCCCGGTGTGAAGAAAGAGTGTCCCCACTGCGGGAAGACACATGGTGGGTCAGAGTGTTGGTTGGTAGCGGTAGATGCTTGAAGTGTGGGAGCAGCGACCACAAGATCAAAGATTGCCCAAGACTTCAGCAGGGAGCTCAGCGTGGAGCGCCAGCACCAGCAGTAGCGGCAGCCGCGCTAGCTACAGGACGACCAGGAAGGCCTCGAGCCCCAGCTCGAGTGTTTGCTTTAGCTCGCGAGGACGCCGAGCAGGCGGAGCATGTCACTGAAGGTACGTTTTTGCTTTTCGTGTGCACGCTCGGGTTTTGTTTGATACGGGTGCTACTCACCTTCATTTCTCAGCGGTTCGCTAGGCAGTTCGCCCTAGAGTCAGCATAGAGTCTGAGGAGTTAGAGGTCCCTTTGTCTGTGCACACCCCTGCGGTACGGTATCGACTAGGAAGTGCATTCTGTCGTTACCTGTGTGCATTGAGGATAGAGTCCTAGATGGTGTTTCTTCTTGCTAAAGATGAAGGACTATGATTGTATTCTTGGTCTGGATTGGCTAGAGGAGCACTATGCGTTAGTGGATTGTCGTCGGAAGAAGATTGTTTTCCGCATTCCTGACGAGGACGAGTTTTTCTCATCCCTTGCCAAAGAACTTAGCGGGAAAGTTAGTTATCTCTGCCATGAAGGCGATGCGCATGGTGAATAAGGGATGTGACACATTTCTTGCCAGCGTTATGCTAGTACCGATGCTGGTTCGTCACTGACTCTTGCAGAGATCAATGTGGTGCAGGAATTTCCAGATGTTTTTCCCGATGACTTGTCTGGATTGCCACCAGATAGGGAGATAGAGTTCACTATAGAGTTGCTTCCAGGCACCTCTCCTATCTCGAAGGCCCCATATCGGATGCCCCTGCAGAGTTAGCAGAGTTGAGGAAGCAATTGCAAGAATTGCTTGATAAGGGATTCATTCGCCCTAGTGTTTCCCCTTGGGGCGCACCTGTATTATTCGTCAAGAAAGACGGGTCACTTTCGTTTGTGTATTGATTATAGGAAGTTGAACCAAGTGACTATGAAGACAGGTATCCCTTACCTCGGATTGATGATCTGTTTGACCAGTTGCAGGATGCATCAATCTTCTCTAAGATTGACTTGCGATCTGGTTATCATCAGTTACGGATTAGGAGTGATGGTGTCCAAGACGGCATTTATATCCCGTTATGGACATTATGAGTTTTTGGTTCTTCCTTTCGGATTGACCACGCCCTTGCAGCGTTCATGGATCTCATGAACCGGGTGTTTAGTCTGTATTTAGATAGCTTTGTTGTTGTGTTTATGATGACGTGTGGTCTATTCTCCGGATGAGGCCACACATCGTCAGCATTTGAGGTTAGTCTTAGAGGTTCTCCGTGAGCACAAGCTGTATGCGAAGTTCAGCAAGTGCGAGTTCTGGTTGCGCAAGGTTCACTTTCTCGGGCATGTTATCTCCGGCGCTGGTGTTGCAGTTGATCCAGCAAAGGTCCAGGCAGTTATGGATTGGGAGATTCCCCAGACCCCTTCGAGATTCGTAGTTTCATTGGGTTAGCTGTTATTATCGCGATTCATTGAGGGTTTTCTCCATCGCCGCCCTTTGACAAAGCTGACCAGGGTGAGAAGTTCTTAGGGTCGAGGCAAGCGAGCCCGGACAAGAGGACGGAGGCGTAGTTCGGAGCGTAGCTTTCAGCTATTGAAGGCTAAGCTTACTTCCGCTCCGGTATTGGTATTGCCTAGTGGTCTCGAGGGCTTTGCCATTTATACGGATGCATCTCAGATTGGTTTAGGCTGTGTACTCATGCAGCGAGAGAGGGTAGTGGCTTATGCTTCTCGTCAGTTGAAGGCATGAGAGGAACTATCCGACTCATGACTTGGAGCTCGCAACAGTGGTTCATACACTAAAGATCTGGAGGCACTATCTTTATGGTGTCAATTTGAGGTGTTTACCGACCACAAGAGCTTGAGGTATCTTTTCTCCCAAAAGGATTGAACCTGAGCAGAGAAGATGGATTGAGTTCTTGAAGGACTATGACTTCGACCTTCAGTATCATCCTGGAAAGGCGAACGTCATAGCAGATGCTCTTAGTAGAAAGAGGTCTTCGCTCCAGCAGGATTGGAAGATGTTGGAGGATGCAGCATGCTCTATGACCGAGTTAGAGCCATCGCTGTGTCAGGCTTTTGTAGCTCAGCTATCCCTTAGATCCTCAGTCTTGGATGAGGTGATTGAGCAGCAGAAAGCCGATCCTAGATTGTTAGAGTTAGTGGGTAAGGCGGGCATTGCTCGTAATGAGGACGGTGTGATTAGATTTCAGCACCGTGTTTGTGTCCCTGATGTAGTAAATGTCCGTGAGCATGTGTTAGCGGAGGCTCATAGATCGCGATTCTCTATTCATCCGGGTAACCTAAGATGTATCAAGACCTGAAGAGATCATTTTGGTGGTCCGGCATGAAGAAGGATGTTGCGGATTATGTGTCTAGATGTCTAGTATGTCAGCAAGTGAAAGCCGAGCGGCAGCGACCATCCGGCCTTATGCAGAGATGGATATCCCAGTGTGGAAGTGGGAAGCTGTCACTATGGATTTCGTATCGGGTTTTCCTCGATCTAGAAGGGGCAATGACTCGATCTGGGTAGTGGTATATTCTCGAAGACTGCTCATTTCTTACCTATGAAGAAGAAGCAGTCAGTAGAGAGTTTAGCTAGATTGTATGTTACGGTATCATTAGATTGCATGGTGTGCCGAAGTCGATCATTTCGGATCGAGATCCGAGATTTACTTCGAGATTGTGGAAGGGTCTTCAGGATGCGTTAGGTTCGGAGCTTAAGCTCAGTTCGGCGTTTCATCCCCAGACCGATGGACAGTCCGAGAGGACTATCCAGATGCTCGAGGATATGTTGAGAGCGTGTGTTCTGGATTGGAAGGATGATTGGGAGCGTCATTTAGCTCTTGTGGAGTTCGCATACAACAACAGATTTCATGCTAGTATTGGTATGGCTCCATTCGAGGCGTTGTATGGTAGGCCCTGCAGATCTCCTTTATGTTGGGAGGAGACTGGTGATAGGCAGTTGATCGGACCGGAGTTAGTTCAGGAAACTTCGGATAAGATTCAGCTTATCAGGAAAGGCTTGTTGCGACACAGTATAGGCAGAAGAGTTATGCCGACAACAGAAGAAGGATTTGGAGTTTGAGGTTGGCGATCATGTCTTCTTGAAGATATCGCCTACTCGTGGAGTTGTCAGATTTGGCAGGATAGCAAGCTAAGCCCTAGATTCATTGGCCCATATGAGATTCTCAAACATTTGGGCAGCGTGGTGTATGAGCTAGCATTACCCCCAGCTTTGGCTAGCATTCACCCTGTATTCCACGTATCTATGCTCAGGAAGTATGTCTGAGATCCGTCTTATGTGATTAGTCATGAGCCAGTGGAGATCCATCCAGATCTTTCGTATGTCGAGCAACCAGTAGCCATTCTTGACCGGAAGGTTCAGCATCTCTGGAACAAGAGTATTGCGTCGGTGAAAGTTCTATGGCGGAACTTTCTCACGAGAGGAGGCTACTTGGGAGCTTGAGGATGCGATGAAGAAGAAGTATCCCCTTTGTTTGAGTAGTTTCGTTCTAACTTCGAGGACGAAGTTTCTTTAAGGGGGAGAGGGTGTAAGGCCCTCGAATTTCCGTCGCATTGTTTGTATTTGTGTATTTGTGCTTGTGTATGTATGTACATATTTACGTACGTATTAATTAGTACAAGTACGTATGCATGTGTTTATATTAAATATAAATAATGTATGTATTGCATGGTGATAGTATGGATAATACCATATACATATTGCATGTATATATGCATGGTATGCATGTTTTCTACATATTTAGAGTTCTGGCCGAAGGCCATCTTGGCGTCAACCCCAGTCGTTGAGGTAGTGTCAGCGTCCAGACATGGACGCCAACACTAATCCGGGCGTCGAGCGATATGGACGCCAATCTCTCTGGCCTGCATGCGCAGCAGAGCTACAAACTTCTGAATCAAGAAAGCCAGCCATTGGGGGCTGTCCCCAACGGCTCTGAAGGCTGTCAAGTCACCTGGGAGTGGGAGAGGGTCTCTCCTACATGTGAAACCCGGAGCTCCCTTCCCCAGCCTCTCTTCACACCCTTGCAAGAGGAGAAAAGAGAAAAGAAAAACCCTAGAGAAACTGAGAAAAACCCCACCTTTTCACCCAAAATCTGAACTTCTGAAGCTTGATCCGGCGTTCCACTGCAACTGGAGGCTAGAAGTATCATCGAGGAAGGCTTCCCCGAGCTCGGCTTTGCTGTGGATCTCGCTCAAGAACTCGGAGGAGAGTTCATTGGAGGCTTCTTGGGACAGCCCAAGGAGAGCTTCACCGAGCCCTAGATCCCTTGGTGCAATTTTTAAAAGGCAAGTGACCTATCCATGATGTTCCCGTATGTGTCTAGGTCGGTTCTATTATTTTTATGGATTTTTCCTCGAGTCCTAGACCCTCCCATTCACCCAAGTTTGAGAGCTCGGGTCTGGTTTTTCTGCACAGACCTGCATTGACGGCAAGGTCAATGGACGCCGATATCATGCTTTGCGTCCATCGACCATGTCGCTGACTCTGAGTCAGCGGCCAGAGACCGCCGCCAGTTCCTCTAGACAGAACAGTGAACTGTTCTACCCTTCCTTTACATTAATTTCGATATGGTTTCCGTGATGAGGATATATGGTAATCCTAACTCTATGTATTAGTCAATTGTGTGTGTGGAGGAGTGTGATGTGTGGTGGTGAATGTTGGAATATTGTATCCCTTAAACTTGTGAGCATGACTTGTTGAAAATCTTGCAAATCCATGTTTCATAATTGAGATTAGTCTGAATGCCTTGGTTTTGTCTGATCATGAGATTAGTGGGTCAGTATATGTGTATGCAATTTTGACAAATTATCCATGCTTGTATAAATTGCCAATAATCCGGTTCGATAAGTAAAAAGACATACAAGAAAGATTGTGATGATTAATCTATAGATGTATGATTTAGGTAATCTTGTATTCTCAAATCATGCATATGTTAGTAGCCTCTGTTAAAACAGTAAGTGGCAAATTGCAAGATGTGTTAAACCCCATGTTAACTTAAATTGTGAATAGCATGCTAAATAGGTGTTTTATTTTCTGTAAATCCCATTTAGCTCCGAAAAATCTGAAACTTGAGTGCATGATCTAGAACCCAAAAATAGCATGTGGTTAAAATTTCAGGTTATTTGGACAAGTATATAAGAAGTTATGTATTTTTCATGTGAAAGGCAATAACCTATGTATATCCTCGTAATGTGATTAGATAGTGCTTAAACCTAACTTGAATGGTGAAATTACTGTGTGTTAAGCTCCTGAATTCTGTAGTGCCATGTTAGGAAAACAAAGATGTGCATGTGAGTGAGAAGTGAATGAGATAAAAGTGATATGTGTAAACCATGTGTAAAAATCAGTAAAATGTGTAAATGTGTAATTGTGCCAAGTGTGACATTGCTTCCACAGAGGGCAGTGGACCTGTATCGGGGAAAAGTCCCCCTGAGAAAGTTCAATGTGTAAGTGACCCTAAGGGCATTAGGGGAAATCCTGGAGGTGGACAAGTACCACTGGTTAGGGTGGAGACTTGTTCTCCCGGTCTGCTCAGTCCAAGAGTCGCCATTGGAATGCCTAGATGGCGTCTATGTGTAATGTGATGTGTATATGTCCTTCTTTGGTGGTTTGGACTATGTGTCACGGCACCTAAAATGTGTACTGTGAGATGTGTAATGTGTAGTGTCCATGTGTAAATGTGTAAGTGAACAATGTGAATGTGTATGTGCAAAGTGTAACCATGTGAAAGGGAAAAACTTGTGTAAGAAATGTGAACTTCTAAATGTGAAAATGTTGTTGAAATCCATGTAGACAAATCTGAAACCATGTGAAATCAGTAAATTCATGTTGGTATTATCATGTGTATGTGTGCAAAAATGCCTAGAATCCATGTTAGGGATAATTAATGAGTACGTGTGCAAATAGCATGATTGGTTATTCATATGATTTGTTTTAAGCGATATTGTAGCTCTCATGTGTAGGGTTACAACCATTAAACCATGTGAACCAGCAACTTAAAGCATTTGAAAATGTCTATGTATGTGTTTAAAAACATGTAGGATCCATGCTAGTCGTGTTTTCTTTCATGTGCACAATGTTCATGTTGGTAGCCCTCATGTCCTGGTTCTTTAAAGATAAAGTTTCATGAGTAAATTGAATAGAGAGCATGTGATAGGTAAAGATTTATTCTTAGAAATCTAAAGCATGATCCAGTACAAACTTGTAAAACTTTCATGATAGGTTGGAACCTTCAAATGATTTGCATGCCATGTGTTGTAAATGTTGAATGTGCATGTAGAACCCCTATGACTTATACGTGTATGTTATGGGTAGTGTTTCTCTTGCTGAGTCTCTCTGGACTCACTCCTTGCTTCGGCGTACAGGTGTAGTTGGTGACGTGGCACCTTTGGAGGAGGCAGCAGAGACGGACTCCGAGCGTGGAGATTAGCTAGTCTTTGGAGTTTCTTTGTGACTTGTGCATCCCATAGTATGTAAGTTTGAACATTGTATTAGAATTATTATGAAAGGATGTATAAGTGTGGACATTATGTATTTTTATTTCAGCAATTTAAATTATGAGAACTTTTAGTTCCTTATTGTTAATTTCAAACTTCATGTATGTTAATGTGGATGATGAATGAATGAAGACAGATGTCTTTTACTTCCGCTACTCTGTTGTATTTCGCGTGTATCTCAGCTGTATGTATCATTTGGGTAAATGTCCCACTGTGAGGACTCTCGCTATACGACGTGGGTTGGTATACCGTACCGGTATAATGAGGGCCGTCACAGATATGTTTTGGAAGGGATTGCCTGGAGGGTTCAGGTGCAGGTGGGGCAGTGAAGGATGTAGGTGGAGAGGAAGGGGCTGGAGTCTAAAGACTAGGAGGGTCAAAGGCCCTGTGGGCACAACAGCTTCCTCTACTGAAACTTGAGGCCCTGTTGTCCCTGCCACTAACTCCACTGGCTTGGATGGCCCTGATGGCCCAGCACTAACATCTTCATGACACATGGCCCTGACTCTTCCAATGATGGCCCTAGTGGCCCTGATTCTGCAACTGAAGGCCCTGATGGCCCGAATTCCTCTACAGAGGGCCCTGGTGGCCGTGATTCCTCAATAGATGGCCCTAATGGCCCAACAATTGTCTCCACTAGTTCAGAAGGCCCTGATGACCTTGTACTGACCTCTAGTACTGACTCAGTGGGAGCAGGAGGGGCAGGAGCTGATAAATGCCCCCTAACAAATCTGATAAATCTATCACCATTTCTTCAAACTACCCAACTCACTTCTCATCTCCTGGAGCTCAGATTTGACTGATCCATATCCTTGTTCAGTGCTCTGACTAAGGATATTGATGTTACATCCGACTGCAAAGAGCACAAGATTTTCCCTTGATCATTTAGTCTAGCAATGACTGGCTCCAAATGAACATGTACCTTCTTCTTCCAGGATCTGTGGTGTGCCTTCCTAGTGAGTAAGGGAATTCCTTTGGCAATACCCTTTCCTTTACCTCTTGAGCCAACAGCTAGCTCAACATCTTCATCTGAAGTGCTTTCACTAGACCTTCCTGAAATGGTCTGCAGGAGCATATCATCAGGCTCCCCCTAAATATCTGGCTCCCTTGATTTTTGGCTCCCCCTGAGTAGGAGCATCTGCCATTGGAACATCCTTAATGTGGCCTGGTGCCACAACCTTTGGACTATGTCTACATGCTTTCCTCCATAGCAATCTGCATTTCAGGGACCTAGGGGTTCCTCAATCTGAATATTTTCATGCCCCCCCTCAATGTGAGCAGCACCTTCAGCAATAGATTCTTCAATAATAGTAGTGTAGGGACTATAGGAGGGATCACTTCTTCCAAAGTTTGCCTAACAGGCTCAATGTACTCTGGTGCAATATCCTCAACCTCCTTTCAAGTGCAGGAGGCTCTTCTTCTCTGACAACAGCTTCTTCCCCTTAGACTTGTGGAGCTTCAGAAGCTTCTCCAATGATGGCTTCTCCTTCTGCCACCGAGGTCTTGGTCCATACATTTCCTACCAGTGAAAAGCCACTCTTCTTCAAATTTCTAGATCGAATGGGCTGACCCATCTTCTCCATCAATTCTCTCTTCAAGTCAATCTCAAGGTGACTAAAAATTCTTGTGTAAATGGCATAGGGAAGGGACACTGCCAATTTGTTCTTCCTATCCTAAATAACTTCTGTAGCAGACTTCATCCTTTCTATTATAACCTGAGCCATGTTTATGTCTTGTTCTGAACGGCCCAGAACATCATATCTGCATCTCCTTTAGCGCAAGATGAAAAAGTGGCACTCCTCGGCACTAAAATCTGACAAACTATAAAATGCAAAATTCTGTTGAAAGTGTTGAACTGGTTGATGTCGATCTTCCCATCCTTCAGTTTATACTCTGTTCTAATAATCCCAAGCCCCTTGGCATGAATATCTACTGAATCCACTAAACTGTGCCCAACTGTAGAAACTCCGAATAGTCTCTCCAACAGGTCATGGGTGATGTGAATGGATGTACCTTTGACCATGGAGGTGAGAGACCCATCTTCTTTAGTCTTCAAATAGGTATAGAATGCTTTTGTAAGGTGTGGATAGCTTGGTTCTGAAACTGTGCACATCCCTGTCCACTTCAACCTCTGAAGAGCTTCCACTACACTGTGCATAACATGCTTCTCCAGGTCTTCTAGGTCCACTGCCTTGTTCCCACAGATCTTGGTCTTGACTACTGAGAATAGCTCCAGTTATCGGCCGTGAGGAAGACGGTGCTATATCCACCCACACTATCAGAACTCCTCGAAGCGGCCATGGAATCAAGCAAGGTAGGGTTCTGGAGGATCGTGGGAGAAGAAGGAACTGAACCCCTCAAGAAATTTGAGCGAGAAGTGATATTTTCTTCGAAAGCACAAAGAGGGATGCCGAAGTCGATGAGGGTTTTACAGGCTTTCGAGTCGAAAGAGATAAGAGAGAGAGAAAGCGAATTGGTGAGGGAAGGATTATGGCGTAATGGAAGGACATACAGCACTTATGAAACGGCGGAGCAATGAATGCGGATAACGACAAACTAGTAGAAGATAACGCAACAAATGATGGATTTACTTAAATCTAGCAGAAAGGATAATTCTTATTCTGAAATTTATTATTATTTTTTCAGTTACTTACAGATATATCTGTTACAAATTACACATGCCTAGTTCCCTTCAAGAGACGTAATCTCTCTTCAGGTAAGGCTTTTGTAATAAATTTGCTAATTGATTTTGAGTATCTACAAATGAAATATTAATATTACCATTAGCTACATGATCTCTAACACTACAAGATCCTAGCTCTGCCTACGAAAGTTACTTACGATTCATATATTCGTAAACTATTCGTATGGATAGACATCTATACTTACGGACTGTACGTATCGTAAGTATATCAGACAAACTTTATTCTTAAACTTTTAAGATATGTCTATCCCTATAGCGTAATATCGTAAGCATATAATTTATCATATACCTACGGAGTTTGATACAGTAAATATATAATAAATTTATTTTTTACATTGGGCGCCCATTGAATTTTGGCCTCCCGCACCCGATTGAAGGAAAAAAAAAAAAACCTCCTTTCCCTTGCCTCCACTCTCCTCCCTCCTTCCCATTGTAGCGGTGAAAAGGAAGTAGCGGCGAAAGGGCAAACAGTGGCGTCGTCAGCAGGCAACATACCAGCACTTTTTCTCCCTCGCGAAGGCTAGGGCTTGACTTCATCGCTGATCGTGGGAATGCATCGCCGCTAGCTCCGGGATTCATCATCTCCGTCTCCGACCACCATCGCCCATTATAGCCTCCATCTCACCGCTTCATCTGCTGGTATTCCCTCTCTCCCTTGATTTTGGCAGCAGCACGTAGAGGATGCCCTCCTTAACATCACCTCCAACGACGCCTCCCGCCTCCTCTACCTCTCCAGCGTCGCCGTCTCCACTTGCAAGACCGTCGCCTCTGGTCACCAGGTTCTCCAGTCTGCCACTAAGTCGTCCGCGTTTGCCTGGGCAAGGCCCCGCAGCCCATGCTCATGGCCCTCGACACTAGCAATGACGTTACTTGGCTCCCCTGCCCCACCTGCATCGGCTTCCCCTCGTCCTCTGCCATCTTCGGCTTCACCAAGTCCTCCTCCTTCACCCCCATCCCCTGCGGCGACGCCCGCTGCAACCAGGTTGCCCCTTCTCATCCCTTCCTCTCGCCTCACATGTTTTCGTTTCTTCCCTCATGGATTTGGCGCTAACAGATGGTGTGCGCCATTAATGTTGGGTGCAGGTGCCGACCCATCGTGCCAGGGGACCAACTGCTCCTTCAACATGACCTACGACAGTTCCGCCTTCCAGGCTGTGCTATCCCGTGACACCCTCCACATCACCGACGACATTTTCCCGGCGTACACCTTCAACATTACCTCCTAGGCTCTGTTGCTTTGTTTCCCTGCAACTTCACCGTGAGCTCCTCCCAGTGTCTGCTGTTGTTTTTGCTCGTTGGTCTTCATCGGGCTTGCTTAGCTTTTGTTCTTTGTACAAGTAGAGGGAGCTACCAGCCAACGGAGATGGCTCATTGGACTTGCAGTTTCCTGACATCTACGACTCCCGAGTTCATCCGCAATTCATTTAAGGCTGTGCCTTTGTTATCCCTTTCTCCTCCTGTTTGAGTTGTAAGATGTGAATGTGCATGGCGATCTGCTGCCTGGTTTTTATGTATCCACTGTACCCAGAAGTTTTTTGGCTTCTTCATCTTGGGGAGTTTTTTTCTAGTGCAGTAGTTGTTTTAACCTTTTGGGACCACAATAGTAGTGTTATTATGAGTTTTACGAACTCTTTTCATTTTTGGGATGCAATCATTATAGAACATGCCCATTTATTAATACGTTTTTGGACTAAGTTTGAGCCAGGTTGATTCTGGGTTTTCTGACCCTCTTGGCTCCCCAATTTTAATTTCTTGGTACCCTTTTTCTGTTTGATGTTGGTCTAGTATGTTCCACTTACATTCTATCTTGATGATATTTTCCACTTACATGTTTTCTATGTATGTTCAGCACTGTATTCATGCCTGTCCAGCATATCCACACATATTACTAGAGAATTTTGTCCGTGACTTCCTATAATAATGTATTTCTTTTGAGGATCAACTTCTAGATTTTCTTATAGATATTTGATTTTCATTCTCTTTGTACTTTGCTTTTTTTAACGTGGAAATCTATTTCATAGATATTATGAGGATGGGAATTTTGGCAAAGATTGGAAAACATCCTTGTAGTCGAGGAAGCTAACAGAGTTTGAGAAAAAAGTTATTTGTCATCTGAGCATATAACATGGGTGAGATCTACTTCTGCATGGCAGTTTCTCTCCTTTACATTTTTTAATGACTGTTGACTATAATCTTTGTTATGACTATCCTATTGTTCCACATTATAGTTATCTTTGGTTTTTCTTGTTAGAACAAGATAAATTGTTTAAGACACATCATATATCTTGGATGGTAGGAAATTGTTTAGGACGCATGTACATCTTGGGTTAGTATATATATTTCATTCAAGGAAATAGAGGTTTTCCTTTTTCCCTTTAAAACTTTTACAAGTTTTTTTTAATGGTATATTTTTTTTCCTGTGTAGGCTGTTTACCAGAAAAGTTGATGAACCTCGCAATGCTGCTCCTGATGAGATCCATTGGGTGGCTGAGTACCATTATGCCTGTAAAAAACTCTTGTCACCATATCTGAATGAGATCGAATGGTTGAAGAAAGCAACAGAGCCCATAGAGCTATGTCTACCTTAGTTTCCTATTTGCAACTTTAAGTCTTCTTTTTCTTATTTACTTTGAAATGGACGTCCTAATTACATCATAGTAAATGTTTCCCATTTTCCATTACAGTGTAATATTGCTTGTCTATATAATAAAAAAGTAGAGAAACTATTTACTTCTGTACATTTTTCCCATACGGTTGCTTTGCCCCCATGATCATATGGTTTTGACAACGATGCTCTCTTGGTCCTCCCAGGATTGCTCATTTCCTCCCAGGATTGCTCATTAATCTATCAGAGGCTGATTAATGCATTTGAAGTAGTAGACTTACAAGTTTTTTTTTCCCTTTTTTCTCCATGTTGTCTTCCTTGAAGGCCATAGATTTTGGTCTGTCAGATTTTGTGAAGCCTGGTTAGTTATGGAAACCACCTAAATCTGTTTTTTTCCTCGTGAACTTTCTTATCTTCTAGTTTGGAATGACATGTTATCTCTTTTCTTTTGTTTGTTTCCAAAAACTCAGATGTTACCTTGCCTTGCCTGGCATGTTTTTTTTGTTTACTGTTAAATACTTATGAGATGAACTACCTGCTTTATTTTCCTTATTGTTTGATTTACTTCCTTTCGACTGTAAACTTATCAATGTTGCTGTCCCCGGGACAATAGACGAGAGAGCATCATACAAAACGGGCATTAAACCCATGGGAGAGGATTATTATTGCATGTTAAATGCCTCGGTTATTTGTTCTATATTTATTTTTGAACACATACTCAATGGATCCACTATTTCTATGTAGCCTCACTTGGTGCTTGGATTGATCTCTCAAATCATTAAGGTATGGATTAGAAGATTTTCTTACTTGTACTTTCTTCCTCCATTCTAATACAAACGTGGTACTGCCCACTTTCAAAAAAAAAGGATTAGAAGATTTCTTTCTATAATGGAAAAATTTGGAGCAAATATCTTGATACCCACAAAGTTGATTAACAACAAAAGGCAATGTATGTGATAAAAGATTATTATATTCTATTTGAGGGCACAACCTTTGGTTTAGGACTTCGGAAAATTTCAAGGATGTCTCTCTTTTTGTCTTCTTGTTTGTGTTTATTCATGTATCTTATATGTTTGGTTTTCATTTCTTGTTATTGATTGTATTACCAGATTCAATTGTTAGCAGATCTCAACCTAAAAAAGACACCTCAACTGGTTGAGTTGGTGGATGACAGTAGGTAAAAACATCATTCACTGGGGTGATGTGCAATCAAAGCTCCTGGTTTTGGAGAGAACAGGAAAGCCAGTCTTCATGATCTTTCTGTTCTTACTGGGGTGATGTGCGTATCATTTCTGTTTTCTTTTATGATGTGTTGCTTATTCACTTGACCTTCTTATCTAACTACCAATGAATTATTTATTGCAGGTTATAACAGAAGATCTGGGTATGAATCTTGAAAGGTTGAATTGAGTATGCTTGGCACTTGCAAAAAGGCAAGTTCTTTTACCATAGCAGCAGTGTGAATCTCCATTTTGTTTCATGTTTATTGCCATGTTTTCTATTTTTATAGGCGTCCTTTGAATGTCAAATTTAGTTTGGTTGCCTGAATTGATCTCTACTGGAATCATCTCTCTCGCTTTAGTTTAAAATTTCACAAGCAGATTTATCTTTTCTTCAGACATCAGCATCTGTCAGCTTTTCCATTAATTTAGATGTAGAGATGCTTCTGCCGGAATCCTGTCCTGGGTTTTAGTTAAATTGTCAACCTACCAATGCATTTGATTTCTGATTCTGCTATCATGGAGTGTCTTTGTGGATATATGGAGAAGAATTGATATATGGATATATACCAGAGTTTCTTTTAATGTAACATTATATCTGAGTATAGGAAATGTAACATTATTTCTGATCACTTTTATAAAAGAAGTCAGCCTACCCTTCATTGAAACTTTTTCTTTTGCTACAGGCAAAATTTTCTGTTAGGATGAAGCATATTCTGGGTGCATTGACAGGTATTAACTGGAAGAGAATGTTTGCACCTTCAACAATTGGCGTGGTAAGCTCACTTAAGTACTTAACTTCTTGTTTTTTATTTGAGAACCATGTTGCAACCTGTGTTTCTTTAGCTTGTTGTCTCATGTTGACACTCTCATGCACCTCACCGCCCCTCCCCCGGGGATCTCTGATGTGCGCTTTTCCAAAGGTTTCAGGAACTAAAGAATAATAGCACTCAGTCTTAGCAGCTTTAAATTGAAAAGGCATTTCTTATCTAGAATTGTTCTCTTTAAGATCTGTCACATCAGAGATGATTTTACCAAAAGAAACAGGGCAACTGGCCCCTCCAATGATGTGCTCCTTGTTTTATAAATAGGAATTACAAATGTAGGAAAGTTTCATTAGATGAACACTAACTTAGACCATGGAAAATGACGATTTGTCATCTTAGGTAGTTTCTTATGCTCACTTTACCAGGATCGATCCTATACATTTCGCTTTGACTAAACTTCTCCCTTCATTTCTCTCTTGTCGATGTGCAGTGACGGGTAATTCCTGCTGTGACGCTAATATGGGAGGAATATTATTAGAGGTGGTCAATGACCTTTTTCTTTTTGATTGGAATTTGGACTGTTCTTTGACATGCTGTTCATAAGCCTAATGCTGGGCACTGAAAGAAAATGAAGCAAAATAGATCTGATATCTTTAACATAAAGCACTGCTCTCTTTGTAAGTGTGGGTATCGAACCTTCACCATAGCTTCAGTGTTGTTGCCTTTAAGTTTAAATTAAGCATAGCTGCCAACCTATGAAGTTGTCAATCCCAGTTAGCTGAATGTTCATCTCAATGAATTGTCCTGTATTGAAGACAACATTGAAGTAGCAGGAAGCAAGTCCCAGGCACAGAGAGAAGCCAAAGAAGAAGAATGAGTCCACAAATCTCCCTCCCACCACATGTGAACAATTTGATTTACTAACAATTAATTTTCTCTTTTGAACATGATTTTTTATAATGAATGTGAACAATGATGTTTAGCACCAGTATGTGAATGTGAACAATGATGTTTGATGTAATGATTTACTTTCATTAACATTATTGTTTGTTAAACTTTAATGTGTTTTATATTATTAATGTGTTGTATTGTGAATGAGTGGGTGTGAGTGTGTGTGTGGATGTGACAGGATGTCAATGTGAATATGGATCTGAATGTTATGTGAAGGTGGATTATAGATCCAAATGTGAATGTGTGGTTCTAAATGTGAATGTGTATGTGTTGATCCAATTGCTTGTGAATGTGGATCTCTAAATGTAGGTGAATGTGGATCCATATGAATATATTACTATTTTTTTTTTTGCTGAAACAAAACTGCTTATGGTGTACACGGTTGTAGGGAAACATACTTGCTTATGGTGTATGTAGCCGTAGGCACACATACTTTCTTACAGTGTACGAGGCCATAGGGGCACATGCTTATGGTTTAAAATGCCATAGGGATGTTCGCAGCTGTAACTTGTATCCTTACAAAAACTATGACTACGGTTAACATCGCCGTAGTGAAAAGATATCCTTATGGTGTTACTTACGGCTACTAACACCGTAACTATAGTTCTCTACTTACGGAGTTTAAAACACTGTAGCCCTAGGCCTTTGCCGTCGGAGCATAGCCGACGAAATCATATCGTAGGGTAACACCGTAAGCAAAGCTATGCTTACGATTTTTGGTTCTCTACCTACGGTGTTTGGACGTAAGAAAACCTAATTTTCCTGTAGTGTAATAAAATGATATCTGATCTCTATATGTTTCATCTTGGAGTGTTGTACTGGATTTTTTGTGAGATTTATTGCACTTCTGTTGTCACATAGCAACAGGATGTTCTTGATGTGCAATCCATAGTCCTCAAGCTGTTGTTTGATCCATAGGAGTTGAGTGCAATAGCTCCCAGCAGCTACATATCCAGCTTCAGCTGTTGATAGTGCTACTGAATTTTGCTTCTTTGAAGACCAAGAGATCAGCCCATAAGAAATTGATAACCACCACTGGTGCTTTTTCTATCTACCTTGCATCCAGCATAATCAGCGTCTGAATATCCAATTAAACTAGTTTCACAGGATTTAGGATACCATAGACCTAAGTTAAGAGTCTTGGCTAAATATCTAAAGATCCTTTTAACAGACATTAAATAAGATTCTTTAGGATTAGATTGATATCTTGCACAAATGCATACACTGAATAAATATCACGCCTACTAGCTTTTAGATAAAGCATGAACCAAACATATCTCTATAAGTTTTTGATCAACTTTCTTACCTTCCTGATCACTGTCTAACCTGGTGGATGTGCTCATTAGAGTGGTCAGTTGTTTAGCATTATCAAATATGAATTTCTTTAACAGTTCCTTGGTGTATTTTGCTTGATAGATGTGAGTTCATTCATTGCTTTACTTGATTTGTAGTCCAAGAAATAGTTGAGTTCCCCCATCATGCTCATCTCAAATTCTCCCTACATGAGCTTTTCAAAGTACTTGCACATAGATTCATCAGTAGATCCGAAAATAATATCATCTACATAGATTTGCACAAGTAATATTTTTGGCACTTGATTTAATAAATGTGTGCTATCTACCTGTCCTCTAATAAAACTATGATTTAGTAAGAATGTACTAAGTCTTTCATACCATACTCTTGGTGCTTGTTTTAACCATATAATACTTTGTGCAATTTGAAAACATGATTTGGAAGATCTGAATCATCAAAACCAGGAGGTTGTTCCACATAAACTTCCTCCTTTATAAACCAATTAAAATGCTGATTTTACATCCATTTGAAAAAGTTTTAAATCTAGAACAGATGCATAAGAAAGTAATATTCGAATAGCCTCTAGTCTAGCTACTGGTGCATAAGTTTCATCGAAATCTATGCCTTCCTCTTGAAATAGCCTTGAGCAACCAGTCTAGCCTTGTTTCTAGTGATCACACCAGCTTCATCCAATTTGTTCATGAACACATATTGTGTGACCAAGATGTCAATCCTGGTTTCTTTGACTTTGTCAATCCTTCGTATGTGAGCTTCAACTTGTCCCACGTTTCTTTTGCTGATTGCATATTGAGATCATGTTGAATTCGCTCCTTGTTAGGCACAACAAATGAGATTCTTGGCTTTACTGTTCTATGGAGAAATTTTCTATCATTGTCTATCACTCCTCTCTTGGGTTGACTGATGGTCTCGGAACAAGAGACCAAACCTGATTCTCCTGAACTATTAAGTTCATCTTGCATGGCTAAAATCCAAGATTCATCAGACAATGCTTCATTGACTGTCTTCGGCT
The DNA here is from genome assembly GCA_014218235.1 of Colocasia esculenta. Classification (NCBI taxonomy): domain Eukaryota; kingdom Viridiplantae; phylum Streptophyta; class Magnoliopsida; order Alismatales; family Araceae; genus Colocasia; species Colocasia esculenta. The sequence continues at coordinate 30,168 of JACBKR010002189.1, forward strand.
CTATTTGGGATACAAATGCTAAATAATCACATGGAATAATATTACCTCTAGTTCTTACCCCTACTGATGGATCTCCAATGATGTGTCTATTGGGTGATCCTTTTTGTAACTCCATTCCTTTGGAAGATCATCATGAATGATATCCTTCTGTTGTAGTTCTTCCAAGGGTGGATCTTCATCATCTTTGATGGTTGTTTCTTTGAGCTTCTTGGATAGGTTTTATGCATCTTCATCATCACTACCAATATCCTTTCTCAAGGAGGGGTTAGACTCATCAAAAATAACATGCATAATTTGTTCTATTAATAAACTTCTTTTATTAAAAACTCTATAACATTTAGGTTTAGAAGTGTACCCCATAAAGATATCTTCATCAGATTTAGGATCCAACTTACTAATGTCTCTCTTACCATTGTTGTAAATGAAGCAAGGACATCCAAAAGTTCTGAGATGGCTGATATGGGCTTCCTTTGCTTGTACAGTTAGTATGCAATCTTCTTCAGATTGGTCTGATCATGACTCTATTTATGATGTAGCAAGCTGTGTTTATGGATTCTACCCAAAAATATCTTAGAAGATTATACTCAGATAGCATTGTTCTAGCCATATCCAAAATTGTTCCATTCTTCCTCTCAGCTACTCCATTTTGCTGTGGTGTTCTTGGTGCTGAGAAATTATGTTCAATCCCCATATCATCACAAAATTCTACAAACCTGTCATTATGAAATTCTCCTCCATGATCTGATAAAATACTGATGATGTTGTACCTCTTATCTTTTTGAACAAGTTTACTGAACTTCACAAAACTCTCAAATGTGTCATCTTTATGCTCAAAAAACGATACTCAAGTCAATCCGGAATAATCATCCACTATAACAAATCCGAAATACTTTCCTCCCAAGTTGGTTGTTCTCATTGGTCCAAACAAGTCCATATGAAGCAGTTCTAGTGGTTTGGAGGTGGTGACTACTGTCTTGGATTTGAAAGTTGATCTTGCATGCTTTCCTTTTGCACAAGGTTCACAAATGTTGTCTAGTCTAGAGTTTATCTTCGGTAGACCTTCCACTAGATCATGTTTGATGAGCTTTCTTATTCCATCCAAGCTGTAATGACCTAATCTTCTGTGCCACAGTTCAACATTCTACTCTTTACTTACTGCTAGATAGATGTCTTGATCCTTTAACTCTTCTAGATGTAGTACATATATGTTCTTTTCTCTGTTTGCTTCAAAAATAGTTGAACCATCCTTGATGATCAAACACTTGGATTCCTGAAATTTAATCTGATGACCCTTGTCGCACAGTTGACTGATACTGATAAGGTTGTGCTTGAGTCCTTTGACGCATAGAACATCTTCTATCAGGATTTTATCTTTGTTTCCAATGAACCTGCAACCATTACTGACCCTTTTCCATTATCACCATAGGTTATTGTTCCTTCTTCATCTTTGATATGCGAGAACAGTTTCTTGTTACCTGTCATATGCCTTGAGCACCCGCTGTCCAGGTACTACTTTGATGCTCTAAGCTTCCCTGCAATAAATCAATGAGATTTAGGTACCCAAGTTCTTTTGGGTCCTGGTTGGTTAGCTTCTTCACAGTTTCTTTTCGGAATCTATTTTAGATGTTTGGTTGTAAAGGTTATTTTAGTGTGACCTAATTTATTACATTGAGTAAAGCAAGGGATATTGTTTATTATCTTGTTTGGTTTATGGTTTTTATTGTTATTTAATTTATAGTTGGGATTTTGTTCAGCTATGAATTTTGGCGTTGGATAGATTTTAGGATGAATGACAGTTTCTTCATTATCTGGTCGAGTATATCCTAAACCATATTTTTTCTTACCTGATCTTCTTGCTCCTTTTAATATTAGGGAAGATTTTCCATTTGTGAATTTCTCAATTGTAGCTGTTAAATATTCATTATCTTTTGTTAGTGTGTTAATTTCACTTTTAAGTTTGCTTGTGATTTCCTTATTTTTTAAGTTTGATATCTTTTTATTTTTAGTTTTTACGTGTTTGCATAGCAGTACATTTCTTCTTTTCAGTTCAGAAATTAGTTTATCCAATTGTTCAGTTTCAGATTTTAGATCTGAGTTAGTTATTTCAAGGCATGCATAACTTTTCTTAGTTGTTTTTAATAGCTTACAGATATCTTTATATTTACTGTATAATTCATTAAAAGCATCTTCTAAGCTATCTGAATCTGATTCATTGCAGATGTAAAGGATGAATCATAAGTTACCTTATCATCAATATTTATCATGAAGGCCAAGTTGGCCTTTTCTTCTTCTTCTTCACTAGAGCTAGACTCACTGTCTGAGTCACTCTTATTGTTCCACGCAGCAGCCATGGCTTTCTTCTTGTATTTCTTCAAGTTATCCTTCTTCTTGAACTCTATCTTCTTCAGTTTTGGACACTCAGCCTTGATGTGTCTAGACTTCTTACACTCATAGCATATTGGTTCAGATTTCTAGTTCTTTGCCTTTAGATCTTTTCAACTCTCTAGCTTTCTTGAAATACCTTCTTCCTTGTTGGTTGAGTGTGAATATAATTCATTTCTCCTCATATTTTGATGATGACAAGTTGTGATTTTAATGCATAACCATTAGAACATGTAAAATACATCACCTAAATTACATATTCAAAAAGCATGTTTCGAAGCACATTTATCATTGATATTCATGATAATATATTTATCTAATGATTCATGTGTTTATTTTCTTAGGAACAAACATTTTCTGCAAAGGTATTGTCGACACAACCATCCCTGGTGTCGACACAATGGTTCAGAACAAAGGCAGAAATGTGAAGAAAAGTCCATCTCAGGTCGACACGAGTCCAGAGCAGGTCGACACTAGAGACAGATTCCAAGAAATATGTGAACAGATTGCCATCTCAGGTCGACACCAAATCAGGCAGTGTCGACACTAGATAGCCTTTCCAGAAGGCCAGTTTTGCTGTCTGGGCCAGCAGGTCGACACCAACTGAGATCATGTCGACACTAGAGAGCCTTCCCAGAAAGGCTGTTCTGCTGTCTGGGTCATGAGGTCGACACCAATGATATCAGGTCGACACTAGAGACCTCTCCCAGGGAGTTGTTCTGCCAGTCTGGAGAGTGTGTCGACACACCTCATGGGCAGGTCGACACACTCCAGAATCTCTGTGACTTAAGATTCCTCCTGGACACGTGGCACCCTAGGGAGATGTCAGATCAAAATTGGATCTTGTGCCCACGTACCCAAGGGTATCTTTCAGATATTTAGGGTATAAATACCCTCCTTAAGGGCACTCATCCCAAGAGAATCTCTTTAGAGCCTCCAGAAACCTGCAAGCGGCGGCAAGAGAGTCTCACCTCCCTGTTTTGCTCTCTCTTGTGCTTCCACACCTCAATTCACCCTTCTTCAAGCACAAGGATCGAAGTATGATCAACATGAAGCACTAGGATCAACTTCAAAGGAGCAGATCAAGTAGAAGCCAGCATTTGCGAAGCTCTCAAGGAAGATCCCACCATCAAAGTTGCAGAGCATCGACCAAGGGACTTCAAGTGATCAAGATTCTTCCAATTCGGCCTCTACAAGGGAGTTTTCTTGAAGAACATGAATTGTCAACCTCAAGTCTAAAGTCTTTCTTGTTTCTTCCTGGCTATTCTAGAGATTGTGCATAATCTATTGCATCAATTCTCTTGAATTGGCCTTAATAGATTAGATCATTGCTAGAGGATCTGCATCTAGTTGTTTGTGTTCTAGCAAGTGGTTGTGAGCCTGTGTGCTCAGGTTTTTGACTCGTCGTACTCAAGTTGTGTGGTTGAGCAGTCTTGCTCAGAGTCTAGAGTAGTCTTGCTCTAGGTAGTGTGTGAGTTGTCTAACTCATTTGTGGAGTTGTCAGGCTCCAGTGTGGGGTGTGTAACCCAGGTTGTTAGTGGATCCTCACTGCGTGTGAGGGTGGATGTAGGAGTCACATGGTGTGATCTCCGAACCACCTAAAAATCTCTGTGCATTGGTCTGTTTGTGGTTTGATTCTTCTCTTCGTTAGATGAATGCATAGGAACGTTTGAATCCATATAATCAACTTGTTTACTCACTCAAATTGCTTAACTCACTTAATTCTCTTCAGATATGTGAAATTTGCTTTCAATCTAAATCTGATTCAAAGGACTTTCAAATTGGTTTTAGCTTCCGCATTAGTTGGCATAGATCTATTCAACCCCCCCTTCTAGATCTTGTCCACATCTTTTATCGATCCTTCAATTGGTATCATAGAGGGTTTACACTTGATCTGATCTGATCTGAGCAGTTTCTGAGTGTTCTGTGTTGCTTGTTTGCTTGATTGTTTGTTTTGCTGAGTGTTTCCTTCCTTGCACCATCTGTTTAATTAAATGGATTCCAGAGGATTCATAGCTGAGGGCCATTCCATAAATAGGTCACCATTCTTTAATGGAACGGACTATTCATATTGGAAAAATAGAATGCAAGTGTTTCTGAGAGCCCAAAATTATGAAATCTGGAAAGTAGTGGAAATAGGTCCCTATGAAAACCAGGGAGAAGAAGAAACCTGGACTAGGGAACAGATAAGAAGAGCTACATTGAATTATAGTGCCATGAACATGATTCAATGTGCTGTTCACCCCAAAGTGTACTCAAGAATCTCTATGTGCAAATCTGCCAAAGAGATGTGGGATAAACTTAAGGTACTCTATGAGGGGACATCTCAAGTTAAAGAAACCAAGGCTAACATACTTGTCTCTGAATATGAGTTGTTCATGATGAAATCTAACGAGACAATCTCTGAAATGTTTGCCAGGTTTATGATCATAGTCAATGGACTGAAGGCCTTAGGTAAGGACTATACGGATGCTGACTTGGTAAGAAAAATCCCGCGTTCTCTCTCTTCAATATGGCACACCAAGGCCACTGTCATTGAAGATTCTAAAGACTTGTCCAAAATTTCTTTGGATGAGTTGATAGGATCCTTAATGACATATGAAATTAATCTAAAGAGAAATGAGGAACACATAATCAAAACCAAGCCAGTAGCATTAAAGGCCTCATCTAGTAACAAGGACAAAAGTCAGGATAAAACCAGTTCTGATGAGTCTGAGTCAAATGAGGATGAAATTGCCCTCATGACCAGGCAATTCAGAAAATTCTTGAAATATAGAAAAGGAAAATTTTCTGGTAAAAAGAAATACTCTTCAGGTAAAAGAAACACATCCTTTTCTAATGCAAACTCTAACAAGAAAAAAATCTACGATATTGTCATTTGCTACAGGTGCAACAAACCAGGACACATGAAAGGAAAATGTCATGAGAACAAGAAGGAGAAGCACAAGAAAATTCACAAATTCAAGAAGCCGAAGGCCATGGTAGCCACTTGGTCTGATGAGGACACAAGTGAAAATTAAGAAGAAGAAAAATCCTCAAGCTCTGGAAGTGAGGAGATTTGCTTCATGGCAAACAACTCAGATGGAAAGGTAAGCACATCCTTTGAAGATTTTTCTGTTGAAGATTGGTAGGATGCTTATGCTGAATTAGTCGAAAACTATACTGAAATGAGAAAAGAAATAAGCATCTCAAAAAGAAAATTGAAAATATTTATCATAACCAATCTTCAAACAAAAGAATTTGTGAACTAGAAAATGAAGTGATAGAATTGAATGAACAAAAAGAAAACCTTTTGAATCTGATTGCTGAACTTAAACTAGCTTCTCAAAAGGCCACCAATGAATTCAAAGACTTATCTGAAAAGCTGTAAAAAGAAAATCAAGATAAACAACAAAAGATTGAAGAAATCAAAATTATGGAAAATTAGCTAGACAAAAAGATAAAGTCATTGAAACATTCACAAATGGCAAGATAATTTGGAGGCCTTGTTGGGAACAAATATGAATCAATCTCTCATGGACTAGGGTTTGATAAGCAAAAATCTAAGAAAGACAAATCCGGTGAAAAGAAGGATAAAGCACCACTAATCAAATTTGTTAAGGGCCCTAGTCTTGAAAATACAGAAGTCAACAAAAATCAAGCAAAACACAAAAAAGTTCAAAAACTCAGAACAAAGACAAGAAACCAGGTCGACACAATCTCCTGACAGGTCGACACCAGTCCACAAGAAGAAGGCTTCTGTGGCTGTAGTGTCGACACCAGTCGAAGAGAGGTCGACCTGCTCAACATCAACCAAGAAAAACCACAAAATAAAAAATTCAAATAAAAATCTGAAAAATAAGAAAAAGTCAAAGGAAGTCTTTAATGAAGAGCCTTGGACCTCCAAGACAGCATATCAAGCTGATTGGACCAATTCTGGAGCCAATGGTATAACAACCCATGTTGGCATCATCCTCAATTTTTCTATCCAAACTTTCTGATGTGCAAACAAAATCCTTGGATTCCACCTCCTCATCTGAATTCTCA
>JACBKR010002190.1:0-36643 GCA_014218235.1 Colocasia esculenta
GAATTTTACCCAAGTGAATCTAGAGAAGTCATCCACAATGACAAAACCATAACGCTTGCCATTGAGACTGAGTGTTCTCGTAGGTCCAAATAAGTCCATGTGCAAGAGTTCATAAGCTTTGGAAGTACTTACCGGTGCCTTTGATTTGAAGGATTTCCAGGTTTGTTTTCCCTGTGCACATGCATCACAAAATTTTCATTCTTGTTAAAGGAGATTTCAGGAAGACCACTTACCAACTTAAGCCTCATGATCTTGTGCAATACATTATAACTAGCATGACCGAGCCTACGATGCCACAATGTAAGCTCGTCCGTTTGTTTGCTAAAAGACACAAATTGTTATTTTCTGGATCATCTAAGTCAACCATGTAGATGTTATTCATTCTTTTTCCAGAAAATTTTAGGCTTCCTGTTTCCTTATCAAGAATTTGACATGAATGGATTCAAGACAATTTTATGACCTTTATCACACAATTGACTTATGCTAAGCAAATTGTGATGAAGGCCATTAACTAGTAGCACATTGTCTATAGAGTTAGAGGCAAACTTACCAACTTTACCTGAGCCGATGATCTGGCCTTTGTTGTTACCTCCAAAGATCACTTGACCTCCGTCTTTTTCCACGAGCAAACTGAATTTAGCTTTGTCGCCCGTCATATGCCTGAGCAGCCACTGTCCAGGTACCATTTGTTTTGATTGTGGGCTGCTAGGCATTCCTGCACATGTGATCAGATGAGAGGTTTTGGTACCCAAATTACTTTGATCCCATTGTATCATTCATGCCAAATAACAAAATGCTTAGGAATCCAAACTTGTTTGATTTTCATTTGATTTGGGCTATTCCAACATGTTTTTCAGTGTGCCCAACCTTTTTACATATGTTGCATGATGGTGGTTTTTGAACAACATTGAGCTTTACCTTTGTGGGAGCATGCATTGGCATTTTTCCTTTTTGTTGCCTTGTAAATTTAGCTTTAGGAGTTTGTTGTTTGTCCTGTCTTGAGCTTGTTGCAAATTCCTTAGATTGGCCAGGAACAAACTTGACCATTTTAGATTCTTGTTACTTCCCTTGGAAGGATTTTTCCTTCTTTGAAGGGGTTCGTTTGCTTGAACTGGGCTGGTATCAATGAAGTTTGTTAAAGATTTTTGCCAATTTCCTTTGGCTTTACTTTTTGAAACTCAATCTCATGTCTAGCAACATAAAACATTTGAACCTAAAATAGCATCCAGATTTTGCTTACTTTTGACAAAACTAGATAAATCTTTTGACTTACCTTTAAGTCATTTTCAGCTTTTTCCAATTTATCCTTTAGCTTTTCATGCTCACTATTAAGGCTTTCAAGAGAGTTCATTAAATCATCTCTTCCTTTTGAACTTTTGAAATTAAGTTTCATGCTGTCCAATTCATCACTGTGTGTTTGTTCATCAAGTTTCATCATTTCAATTACCTTATTCAAGGATTCAATTTCATCAGGGTTGTTTGACTCATGAACAAGGGAATTGAATTTTTTTTGAGTGCTTTATTTTCATACTTGAATTCACAGTATTTTCAAATAGAACAGTGTAAGCTTCTTCCCATTGAATAATAGAGTATGTTTCAAAGGAAGAATTTACCTCATTCGAGTCATCACTTCTCGCCATGAGACAGTGGACTTCATCATCTCCGGAGGTAGCTTGGCTGTTCTGGTCGTCATCCTCATCACTCCAAGTGGCCACCATTGCCTTGGCCTTCTGAAGGTGAATTTGTCCTTCTTAAGCTTCTTTTTGAGCTCGGGGCATTCTCCTCCTATATGCCCTTGCTTCTTGCACTCATAACAAACAAACGTCCGACTTTTGTTAGAATCAAACTTGTTAGAAAAGTCTTTCTTTTGGAAAGGTTTAGAGTTACCTGTACCTCTCCTATTGAACTTCAGAATTTCTTGAATTGTCTAGTGAGCATAGCCATTTCATCATTGTCACTCTCACTAGACGATTCACTGACTTCACTTTCCTGAATTAATTCTTTTTTGGAAACTGAAGAAGTCCTCCTGGAAGCCTTCAAGGCAAGTGGCTTCCTAGGATTTTCTTCAGTTCTTTTCTTTTAACATTCAACTCATAAGTCATCAAGGAGCCAATTATTCATCCACTTTCATTTTTAAGAGGTCTTTGGAATCTTCAAGACAGTGGCTTTGGTGTTCCAAGAGGATGGAAGAGACCGAAGTATCTTCCTCACCAAGTCACTCTCCGAGTATTCCTTTTTGAGACCTTTCAATCCATTATGATTATCATGAATCTAGCAAACATGTCTGAAATGGTTTCATCATGATTCATTTTGAACATTTCATATTCTGAAACCAGCATGCTTACCTTTGATTCTCTTACCTCGGACGTACCTTCATAGATGAGCTCAAGCTTGTCCCACATCTCCTTAGCTGAGGTGCATGTGGAGACTCTTGAGTACTCCTTCGGATGGACCGCACACTGCATCATATTGAGGGCGCTCCAGTTGAGTGTCCCCTTGGCGATCTGGTCCTTGGTCCAGGTATCCTCGTCCTGAGGCAGTTCGTATGCTCCCTTTTTGACTATTTTCCATAGTTTGAATTCTGTGCGCGGAGAAAAACCTGCATCCGATTTTTCCAATAAGGATAGTCAGTGCCATCAAAGAAGGGTGGCCTGGTCACTGAGTGTCCCTCGGCATATACCCCTTGTTAGATTCCATTTGAACGTGAATCTCCTGATCGTAAGATCAACCAGATAAAGCAGTAATCGGAGAAACTCGGCTCTGATACCAATGAAGAGATGCGGAATCCCTAAATGGTAATCTAGAAGGGGGGTTGAATAGATTACAGACAATTTAAAACTTAACGCCCTCTTTTTGCAATAGCACAGACAATTAAAGTGTTAGCAATAATCGGACTGTGTGTGAGTGATTGATAGATGGATAAGCAGTACTCAAACGTGTATAAGTGTGTCGTGCCTACCAAACATCTAACGCAAATTCATGCAAACCACGAGACACGTAGATTTTACGTGGTTCGGAGTACACACTCGTGTATCCTACATCCACGGGCCACACACACACGTAGAATCACCTGCTTATGAGCTAGTTCACGAACTACAACTCACACACGTGTTTATCTGATGTGAACCCACGATCAGATTAATACACACACATGTGTATCAAGCACAACAACCGCTTGAACACCACACACACACACAAGTAGGAATAGAAAGAACAGGGAAGGGTTGAGAGTTGAAGAAATATCCAATAGCAAACTCTTCCTCTGAACGTCCTCCTGGAGTCAAGCTTCGACTTTGAGATCAGATGTTGATGTAGATGCTTGAATCCAAGACGTCCGGACTTCACCTTCCGCTGCAAGAGTCTTTCGTTCTTGGTTCTGGGCGGTAGGTTGAAGCAGAGCAGCAGAACAAGGCTTCTTGTGAGAACTCTTTAGGGTTTTTGCTGGAGGTTGCTTGTGTACGAGATTTATTGCAAAAGATTGCTTATATATGAGTGTCAACATATGGAGAGTCGAACTCCATAGAAACACTAAGTTTGGCAACTTGCAAAACTTCCCGTAATTTGTTTTCGGTTTGTCTGTCGACAGGTCTTGCACCTGCTGTCGACAGGTGCAGATAACTTGTGAAGAACCAGAAGGCTGAAGGCTCTGTCTGTGTGCATCTGTCGACAGGTGGTCTGCTGCTGTCGACAGGCGCAGGCCTTCCAGAGCTTTTGATCTTCGGACTGGTTGCATCTGTCGACAGGGGAACTCCTGCTGTCGATAGGCAATGCCTTGGCAGAACTGGTGCTTTCTGACTGATTGTATCTGTCAACAGGTCCTTGCTTGCTGTCGACTGGTACCTTGTCCTTTGACTTTTTCTTGATCTTTCAAGCTTGTTTTTGGCACATGTCTTGCATGGTATATCTCCTACAAAAGTAAACATAATTAGTGAAATATTATGAGCATAAATCAAGCATTGTACCAAATTGTTATGACAAGTATTGTTGTGAAGATCTCATGCATATAAAACTCAATTCACATTGTTTATACCTTGTTTGCATTGTACATCATTGCACATCAATGTTCATCATCAAAATATGTTGTATTGATTAATTAGAATGTGAGCTCAATCTTCTCAACATGAGAACCCAACATATTCCTTCATATGTGAGCTTCAGTTTGTCCCACATGTCTTTAGCGGATTACATGCGGATACTTTACTGAATTCTATTTTAGATAAAGCACAACATAAATAGTTCTTTGCTTTAAGTTTAGAGATAATTTACTTTTATCTGCTATTGTAATGGCAGTAGTACCTTCAGCAAGAATATACAAAATCACCTACCTCTATTACCTGCCACAGATCAAGTCTGTGCCTCGAATGAAGCATTCACTACTAAAAACTTACCTATAAAAGGCAGAAAATAAAAGGCAGAAATTAATTGTGACTTTTATTAAATTTTAGAAAGCAAAATAAAGTTCTGCCTTCTTTCATATTAAATCTTCTCTATTAAGGCACAATATACATTAGGCCTTATAAAATTTAATAAATAGAAGACAGTAATAAATTGTGCCTTTTATTTACTAATTAAAAATAACATCTAATCCTCTAAAAATTTAATATCAAACAAATTAACAAAAAAAAATATAAATTAGATGATTTTTTCCCCTTTTCCCACCCTAACAGCCCTGTGCGCCTTTGTTTACCCTTTTTCCACGGAACGGAGGAGCAACAATCGGCGCCGGCTCTACAAGCACAGCGAAGCCGCGCGCAGCAGGCCCTCCTGCGCTTGGTCCCTCCACCGAAGCAGCAGTACGCAGGTGTATATATATATTTTTTGTTTTTCTTAAACTCCTCCCCTCGCACCCCGTTCACCTGTCCTCCCGGCTCCCCCCCCCCCCCCCCCCCCTCCCGCATCCCACCGAAGCAGTAGGTTGTGTAGGTTTTTGTTTTTCTTAACTCCCCATCCCATTCGCAGTAGGTTGCGTAGGTTTTTGTTTTTGTTTTTCCTGTTAAACTCCCCCCCCCCCCTCCCTGTTCACATGTGTCTCCCCCCCCCCCCTCCCTGTTCACATGCGTAGGTTTTTGTTTTTGTTTTTCCTGTTAAACTCCCCCCCCTCCCTGTTCACATGTGTCCCCCCCCTGTTCACATGCGTCTTCCCCCCCCCCCCCCCCAGGCCTGTAGCATTAATTAGTTAGTTCCTTTTTCTGTCTCTCTTAAACTCCTCTCCTCCACCCCCACCCCTTTCACATCCGATATATAAAAATAATAGAATTGGTAAAATAAAATAATTTTAATAAATTTGTGATATTTTACACTAAAAAGTTAATCTGATTTGTGGAAAGAATCTTTTTTAATTAATGAGATCTATAGATCCATCACTTGTATAAATAAAATTATTATGATAACACAAAATTTCACTATTTAAACATTTAACACTACTTAAAAGTATTTGTAAATATTTTGAGAAAATAATATTATTAGGTTTATGATATTCTCTTGTCTTGATATATGTTTGTTAGTTGTAGAATCCATGTTTAATTTATCATCACAAACTTTTATTAATATCAATTAAAATTGTGATTCATTATTTTCAGGTTATTGGCAATATTATAACATTGTGGTTATCTTCTAATTGAAAGCCAAAGTTGAGATTATTATAATCTTGCAAAGGTATGTGATCCACCGGGTCTGGGTGGTGGCTCACTTTATAATGAAATTTGATATATGTGATCCAGCGAGCCTGGGTGGTGGCTCACTTTATTATTAAATTTGATATATGTGATCCAGCGGGCCTGGGTGGTGGCTCACTTTATAATGAAATTTGATATATGTGATCCAGCGAGCCTGGGTGTGTAGACACCCATTTCTGACCCATAAGTCGAGCAAAATCCCTTGTCGTATTATTGACGCCCCACGTTGGCTCATCATCGCCAAGCTGACTTTCTCCGATCATGACATCATTTCCATTAGTTCATCGCCCTGGAGGACCCTTCCTGGTCCAATAAATCTCTTTCACTATAAGCTCTCTGAGTATAAGTCCGATATTTCATCTTGAAGGCTGTGCATGGCTGATTGGACACATTACATGCCGAAATACAGAAAAGACAGAAGGCGACAGGCGTAGGTCGCCTTCCTGAAGACGACAGCCCCTATGTCGCGATCATAATTCTATATATTAAATCCCTCAGAAAATCGCCAAATGACTTGAAGTACCTTCTATATGAGGAAGACGACATATCGAGCAGTCGCATTCAGAAGGCGACACCAAGGCCGTCGCGTTCAGGGCCTTAAACAGGAAACTCAATCCGAGGCTGATTTGGACCCATGCTATTGATGGTAATTGCTTCTTTTGGACGTCCAATCCTCTCAAATTCGGAGCAGACCTTCCTAACATGTTCCTTTCCGAGTTCCAATGGCCCTTGCACAGCCATACTTGCCCATAGTCGGACTCTTGCCCATTATTCCTCTCAGACCCGAGTTGGGAATAATCACCCATAAAAACCTTATTTCTCCATCTTTTTGGGCAAGGCCGGAGCCATTAGTTCGAGAATCCAGAGAGCTTCATCTTCCAAGAAGATCGTCTTCTCTCCAGACGACTCAGAAGAGCCCCCCAGGGCGTTTTCCCAGCGGCTATCCAATCTCCTCTCTCTTCTCCTATTTCTTTCATCAATTTCATGCATGCATAGTTTGTTTCTTCTTCTAGTTTAACATTAGAACACGAAACACACACCCATCCTTAGCACCCCCAGGGGTTAAAAGCCCCAACCCTGTTTTGAAGGATAGAACGAAGTGAGGCTCCTGTCCCTTGGCCGGCTGAGGAGTAGGAAGACGAGAACCCACATCTCTGTCCCTCTAAAGAGAAGGCGACAAGGCCACTGTCGCGTTCTGGAAGCGCCTTTGCCTCTGTCGCTTTCAGGAGAAAGGAAGGCGACAGTGCATCTGTCGCTTTATCAGGTACGCCTTCCCTTCACCCTTTTCTTTCCCAGGTAGTCAGCCCTCTACGTCTACATCTCTGAGGCGATTACTCTGGTGGCGATCACGGTCAGTTCTTAATCCCTATACCAATCCGTGATTACAGGGTGGTGGCTCACTTTATTATTAAATTTGATATATGTGATCCAGCGGGCGTGGGTGGTGGCTCACTTTATAATGAAATTTGATATATGTGATCCAGCGAGCCTGGGTGGTGGCTCACTTTATTATTAAATTTGATATATGTGATCCAGCGGGCCTGGGTGGTGGCTCACTTTATAATGAAATTTGATATATGTGATCCAGCGAGCCTGGGTGGTGGCTCACTTTATTATTAAATTTGATATATGTGATCCAGCGAGTCTGGGTGGTGGCTCACTTTATAATTAAATTTGATATATGTGATCCAGCGAGCCTGGGTGGTGGCTCACTTTATAATTAAATTTGATATATGTGTTCCAGCGAGCCTGGGTGGTGGCTCACTTTATAATTAAATTTGATATATGTGATCCAGCGAGCCTTGGTGGTGGCTCATTTTATTATTAAACTTGACAAAAGTAGTTATATAATTTTCATACATGAGTAATAGTTTACAATTTTATATATTCAGGTGTAAAGCTTAAAATGGATAGAAATTGGATTGGTAAGTCTCGTAACAGTCTAGAATACTTAAGTGGTGTTGCTGAATTCTTGAAGGTTGCCATAGCAAATGCAGGATCAAAGAATGTTATTAGATGTCCATGTAGTGATTGTTGCAATCTTACCTTTTTATCAACAAAGATTGCAGAACATTTACTATTCAAAGGTATGATGTTGTCATACACTGTTTGGACATTTCATGGAGAAAAAAGAGCAATGAAGCATACTGATATTGCATCATCAAGTAATGATATAGTTGGTGATGATATGCATGAGATGATTCATGATGCATTTGGAGTTCCATTGATGCATGAGGAACATATAGAACAACAAAATCAGATCAGGAATAAAATTGGTGTTGATGCTGAAAATTTTATCAGTTGCTAGAAAATGCTGAAAAGGAGTTGTACCCAGGATGTAAGAAATATAGCAAACTCTCATTTCTTGTTAAGTTGTTAATATAAAATCTCTTTATGGGTGGTCTGATACATCTGTCAGTGCACTACTTGAGTTATTAAGAGATGCATTTCCAGAGCCAAATGATTACCTGAGTCTTTCTATCAAACAAGAAAGATGATAAAAGATCTTGGACTTGATTATGAAAAAATAGATGCATGTGAAAATAATTGTATGTTGTTTTGGCAAGGAACAAAAACAGATGGTTTACATAATTGTGCAGAATGTGGTTCAGATAGATGGGATATGAACAAAGGGAAAAAAATACCAAAGAAGACATTGCGCTATTTTCCTTTAATACCAAGATTACAAAGGTTATATATGTCTTCAAAAATAGCCTCTTTTATGACATGGCATGCAGATGGTCGCACAAAAAATGATGGAAAATTAAGGCATCCAGCTAACTCTGTAGTTTGGCAAGATTTTGATCGGAACATGCATCATTTTCATCAGAGATTCGCAATGTCAGACTTGGTTTGGCAAGTGATGGTTTAATCCATTTAGATCACTATCAAGTACTTACAGTATATGGCCTATTGTTCTAATACCTTATAATTTGCCACCATGGATGTGCATGAAAGAATCTAACTTGATATTATCTTCTATCATTCCTGGTGAGAAGTCACCAGGAATGAAAATTGATGTATATCTTCAACCTCTGATTCATGAATTGAAATTACTATGGCATGGAGGTGTAGAGACTTATGATGCTGTAAGAAAAGAATCATTTAAGATGCAAGCAGTTATATTGTGGACCATTAATGACTTTCCTGGATATGCATATTTATCTGGATGGAGCACTAAAGGTGAGAAAGCTTGTCCTGTGTGTAATGATGAGACAGAGGGGCAATGGTTGAAGCATTCTGGTAAACATTGCTATATTCATCAACGGCGATTTCTTAAATCAAATCATAAATTTCGCACTCAAAGTTCTGCATTTGATGGAAAAATTGAATTAAGAGACAGACCTACAAGAAAATCTGCTATTGATGTGATGGAACAATTGAATTTGTTTAAGCAAACAATTGGACAAAAAAGAAAATCCAAAGGTCAACAATCATATAAGACAGGATGGAGGAAGGAGAGTATCTTCTTTCAATTGCCATATTGGAAAACCATAGCCTTACGACATAACTTGGATGTGATGCACATTGAAAAGAATGTATGTGAGAGTTTGATATATACTTTTTTAGATGTTGATGGCAGATCAAAGGACACTTATAATGCTCGTCTTGATTTACAAGAAATGAAGATAAGACCATCACTGCATCCATATGTCAACAGTGCAACCAATAAATTGTGTTTATCTGCTGCTTGTTTTACAATGTCAAAGGAAGAGCAAGTTGACTTTCTTCGGGTGTTAAAAGAAGTAAAGGTTCTTAGAGGATATGCTTCTAATATCTCACAATGTGTGCAAGTTGATGGGAGGAAAATAATTGGATTGAAAAGCCATGACTGCCATATCTTGTTGCAACAACTACTTCCAATTGCTCTCGGAAAGTGTTGCCAGCACATGTCATTTCGACTTTGACTGGTTTGTCTTCATATTTTAGGAATCTCTGTTCAAAAGAACTTGATGTTGATTCATTATCTAAAATGGATTCAGACATAGCAGAAGTGCTTTGTAACATGGAGAAAATTTTTCCACCATCTTTCTTTGATGTGATGGTGCATCTAGTAGTTCACTTAGCAGAAGAGGCCAAGTTAGGTGGTCCAGTTCAGTATCGATGGATGTACTTTGTTGAGAGGTATGAGTAATTTTCCCTTTTTTTCATAGTGTTTAATTTTTAAATTTATCACGATGAAGATATTATAATTCAACTTATTTTGTGTAGGTTTCTTATGACATTGAAGTCATATGTTCGTAATAGAAGATATGTGGAGGCATCAATTGCTGAAGGATATTTAGCAAAAGAGTGCATGAATTTTTGCTCAAGATACTTAAATGACGAAAGTGAAGGAAGTACTAATAATGTTGCAATTCAAGGAAATGGTTCTAATGATCAAATTGAAGTTCCTGGATTTGAAGTATTTGCATGTGACGGTCATCCAATTAAAGGAGGGGGTTGGAAGGATTTAGATGATCTAACATTGCAACAAGCTATCAGATATGTCTTATTTAATTGTGATGCATTGAAACCAATTATTGAGTAAGTAATTTAGTTGCTTATTAGAAACTAATATGTCACCAATATTTTATTTGTTATTAAAGTCACAACATTGGCGTGTATATAGGAAACATATCAATGAGTTGAAATCAAACAATGTTGGTGCTACACAAAAGAACATTGATGACCTTCATTTCAAGGAGTTTCCTATGTGGTTTAAAAATCATGTAAGTGACATCTATATAAGTATATGTAATTTAATTCTATCTCTATATAAGCATATCATTTAATTTTTATTCTTTTTTGTAGGTATATGAATTTTGTGATGGTTTGGATGAACAAGCATAAAAAATGCTTAGATGGTTAGCAAAGGGACCATCTAATAGAGTTCGATATTATACTGGTTTTGACATTAATGGGATAAGATTTCATACCCAAGAGAGGGACCATAGAGGAAAATGTCAAAATAGTGGAATTCTTGTAGCAGCACAAACTCGGATCAGGAATGGTGTCATATTATGGAATTGTCAAAGATATGATACGTTTGGATTATTATGGACAATTTGGTATTATTTTGTTCAAATGTGATTGGATAAATGTTTTTTATAAAGATGGGTTGAAGGTGGATAAATAGATTTACTCTTGTTAATCCTAATTGTCTTTTACGTACTGAAGAGCCGTTTGTATTTGCTTCTCAAGCACAACAAATTTTTTATATAAGTAATCCGCGTGAAAAGCCTTGGCATGTAGTTGTGATGACGAAGCCTCGAGATACATATGCAATGGGAGATAAAAAAAAGTGATGACATTGTTGAAACTTTACTTCAAAGCACTACGCACAAGGAGAATCTTATAGAAAATATTTTGGCTGAAATTGGAGAAATAGATATTTCAAGAAAGATGTAGATGCAATAGAACTTAATTGGTATGTCTATCTTTTTAATTTTTGTATAAAGGTTTTGATTCTCTGTTTACTCTTGTAATAGAACATGATTGGTATGTTTGATCTTTCTTAATGTCTATGTGCAGATTTTTGAGGAGATGGAAAAACATAGAGTCACACGCAAAAAAGCTAAAGAGATTGCTATTCGTGAACAAGAAAGTCAAATAAATTTCATGACTGACTCTCATCCTACTTTGCAAATTTTACAACCCATGTTGAAAATGCATCACAGAATCTCTTATCTGCGAATGATGAAAATCCACTTCCCCCAACACATGCAGATGCATCATCTTCAAGGAAAAGAACTCGTGGTCCAACAATGAAAAGGAATATATATAATATGCCACCTGACAACGACTTAAAGTTCAGTTTGATGAGTTAGACCATTGGTTGTAATGCTATTGAATTTGCACATTTTTTAGGTAGTATGGCTCGCAATGGTGATTTGTTGCCTATTGATGTATTTGATTGGAGATACATGCAAGAACAAAATATCAATGAATGTTTAGAATTAGTGAGGGTAAGTAACAATCTAACTTATATTATTGTTTTTCATAATAATTTCTCTCTCGATAACTAACATTTATTATTTATTTTGCAGACAAAGTTTGAAATTGAGGATTGTCATGAGAATTATGTGGTTGCATCACTCTCTAAAAAGTGGAAAGATTATAAGGAAAGATTGAAGAAAGTTTATTTCAATCCTGATGGAGATAACCCATGTCCACAACAATTTATAGTTGAGGAACAATGGAAGAATTTAGTCCAACATTGGAAGATGATACTACAAAGGTAAAAAGAATTTTGAATTAAATGTGTTATGAAATGTTTGGAGTTGTTTTACCATAACTAATATATTTTTGATAATGTATAAAGAAAATATCAGAGATCAATAAGAGAAATCGTGCAAAACAACAGATATTTCTACGACTGGACCAAAGAGCATTGCCATCCGACAACATGACTACGTAAATCTTAACTTAGTCCTTATAATCATTTATATTGTCTACTTTATGTTATAATATCTTTATATAGTTGTATAGTTATACTAATTTGATATTTTTTATGACTGAAGGAGGAGAAAATGGGACAAAAAATGTCATTGATCCAGACATTTAAAATGATGTACACAAAGAAGACTGGAGAGCCATCCACTGACCTTGCAGCTGAAAAATTTGTATATATGTTCATATTCTTGCAAGTTGATTTCAGATTTTTACACTTACATATTTGACTAATGTTTGTGTTATATTTTGTTGTTAGGTTGAGATAGACAAAATAGTAGCAAGTCATTCAACAAATGATTCTGAGAATATTGTCATTGCAAATGAGAATGAAATCATAAATCAAGTGTTAGGAAAAGAGCATGCAGGTAAACCTAGATGTTATGGTTCGTTTGTCACATCTACAGATTTTATGGCTCAAACAAAAATTGTGGTAAGCTAGCACATGACTATCCAAATACACATGAGATGAGAGAAGAATTTGTTTCTATGAAAAGTAAATGGTTGAGATGGAAACAAAGTATGCAACTTTACAGGAACAGTTACAAATTGTGATCAATGGAAGAAATGAACATGTATGTATTTTTGTATATATATTTTACAATTTTTTCATAGATTTATTCTGTTTGCATTTTGATGTTATATTAAATTACAAAAAAATTGTCTTTGGCGCTTTAGGTTGTTGCTAGAAACATGGTGTCTTAAATGGAAGATCCAATAGAGAAAATTATGTCAATCATTCTGCAACAACTGAGTCTTCAACTGGCAGTTATGTGGTTCCTTTACGGTAAGTATTTTTCAAAATTATGAAATATGACTTAACCTGATATTGTATATTGATTTTCTAGAGTTGGTTTCAACTTGAGTAAATGATGATCTTCTTATATTTGCAGCCTAGTCAACCAAATGACATCAATAATGTTGTACAAGAAGAATCGGTGTGTTGTATATACTTTTTAGAATCTATGCTCAAATAAATGTGTTTTGATTATTTAATTCTTATATCTTTTAGGAAAAGAACACATGCTATCTACTTGGATTTACTTTTGATCGTGTGGTGGCGAGGGAAAAATAATTAGCAAGGATCCAAGAAAAGAAGTGTATGGACAACCTTTGGGTGATGAATATTATGAAGTTTATGTGACTAAAGTCTTACATCCTAATATGAGGTTGCCATCAAACTTACGCAAAACATTGAGACAATGTGAAGGAAAATCTATTCCATGGATAAAAAATCTTGTAAGTTCTAAATTTCTTTGTTTACAAAACTTATCTCTATTATATCTTCAATATTCATTTATCATTTTGTCATAATGAAATTTTATTGCAGCTACTCGATGGGAATGCTAAATAAAGATAGATATGTTGGTATAATTACATTAACTCTTATGCTAGTGTAAGTATTTTATATTTTTTATGAAATAATTCTATTTCCCAGTAAGTTTTGTACTTCCTTAATTTATTAACAAAATTTGGTTAATCTTTTTTTAGGTACTTTCAAGAGAAGATGATGATGGATGCTTACAAAGTTTTGAAGATCATGTGGTTCTCACATTTGGATAGTTGTGGACAGTCTTTTTCTTTTTACATTTCTAAATAGAGTTGTGTACTCAAATGCACTTTGAGTGTATATTATCATGACAATATGGATGTTAAACTTTCACTTATGACTTTGTATCTTTTTGTCATTTGATATCATATATTTGTAATCTTCGATTGTCAAAAAATGTTTTCATTGTTATTTAACAAAAAAATTTGTTTGTCATTAAAATTTATTTTTGAGAAAAGTCTTTAAGTGGATTTGCCATTAAATTTTTACAGGTTATATAGTGAACAAGAATCCTTTTAAAAGATAATAGTTTGTATATGATGTTAGTATAGAAGGCAAAAAAATTTCCTTATCGTAATATATTTTGACAGCTTAGAAGGCAAAATCTTCTACCATCTAAAAGGAATAGATGACAAAAATATTTGCCTTCCATTAGATCTTAAAAGGCAGAAATTATAGCCTTCTAAACAAATAGGCAACACAAACTTCCGTCATCTTATAGGTGCTATAACTGCCTTCTATCACGAGTTTATAAGGCATAAAAAATTTGCCTTCTATCATTATCATTTCTGCCTTATAAAATTTTTGCCTTCTAAAATATATTTTCCGTCTTCTATTTGAATAGAAGACGGTCCAAAAGAAGGCATAACATAATCCGCCCTCTTTCCGCCTTCTAATAGAACATAAGGCCGATTTTTACACTTTAAAAGGCAGAAAAATACTGCCTTCTATCGTTGTTTTTCTACTAGTGATTCCATTCTCATTTTCCAGTATTGGAAATCCTCTCCATCGAAGAGTGGAGGTCTGATGACGGATTGACCTTCAGCAAATCCTTGAGCTGTCATGGATCTTCTCTAAGATCGTTGGATCTTCTTGATTGATCAGAGAACCTTGCTCTGATACCACTTGTTGGCCCTTTTGGTACGGCAGCAAGCTACCTAGAGGGGGGGTGAATAGTTTTCTAAATATGAAACAGAAACTTAAACACAGAAAATTATCACTTGAAAGTTTGGTTAGTTGAGTGTGATAGAGAGTAGCAGTGCGGAAGCAAATAAACAATCACACAAAGAACACAAGGAATTTATCCTAGTTCGGCCCTTCCCACATGAAAGTCCTACGTCCAGTCCCCAAGCAATCTCTTGGGATTTTACTAACCAAGGGTACAGTCCCCCTCAAGGACAATACAACACCCATCACCCCAGCTGGTCTTCTTCACTTTCCCGGGCAAGAAGGCAGCCCACTTCTCTTACAGGTCAAGAAACCAACCTCCTGGTACAAACCCCAGTGCGGTTCTGCTAGACACAAACCCCTAGTTGGGTTCTACACTGTATACAGTCCTACAACTGGACAAAATCTTCTTTAGAAAAGAAAGAACAAAGCTGAGAGTTGGAACAGATGAACACCAACTAAAAGAAAACTCTCAGCGAAAAGACTCTCTCTCCCCCAGATTACAAGATGCACACAGAGAGAGTGAAGAGAGGAGAAGGGGCTTAAAGCTTGAGGGCTTCAGATGCTTGAACACTTCTTCTTGGGCTCGGGCTCTTTCTCTCTTTCCTTTGAGTGTATATGGAGTTTTAGTTCTTCACTGTATGTACACTCTTTTTTAGATCTTCAAGAAAGCTCTCTCGTTGTTCTTCAGCCTTGCTTCATCTTTTATATGAGCAGCTTGAACAAATCTGTTGGAGTTCTAGCCATTGCTCATCTTCTCTTCTTCTGATACTTTGTGGTCTACGAGGTCTTGAAGCATAGAAGAAAGTGTTTAGTTAAAAGAGTGTTTCTGTCAAAAATGTTCATACATCTATGTTTCTTGTTGTCTCCCAGAAGTGGTAGGTAAGCTCTTTTTGTTCTGACAAGAGAGAAGAGATTTGGAAAGATAAAAGAGATCTTCTATCAGAAGTATATTTGACTTTTCACTAAATGCCAAAACATTTTAAAATATAAAGGAAATCGATGTTTAAGTGAAATCCATGCTTTCAAGCAAATCCATGTTTCACTTATGAAATCCATGTTTGAAACAAATCCATGTTTTCAAGCGAATCTATGTTTCACTTATCAAATCCATGTTTGAAGCAAATCGATGTTTCACATATCAAATCCATGTTTGAAGCAAATCGATGTTTCACTTACCAAATCCATGTTTGAAGTAAATCGATGTTTCACTTACCAATCGATGTGAGAGGAAAATCGATGTTTCACTTATCAAATCGATGTGAAGGCAAATCGATGTTTCACTATCAAATCGATGTGAGAGGCAAATCCATGATTCACTTATCAAATCGATGTGAGAGGCAAATCCATGTTTTCAAGCAAATCGATGTTTCAGTGAAATCTAAGTTTTCAAGCAAATCGATGTGGCACTTTGTGAACTGAAATCGATGTATATTGAATGGACATCGATTTAGCTTTTAGTGCAAATCACACGGCAATAATGCCATAAATTTAATTTATTATTAGAAAAACATGGTATTAAGTATATTTAATATTTAATTATCACATAAATTTATATTTATTAAGAAAAATATAATATTAAATATATTTAATTAATCATAAATGTTGTTATCACCAAAATATATTTGATATCACCAAAATATATGGGTAAACTATAGACTGGTTCAACAATCTTAAATACACATATATAAAAAATAAAAAAAATGGGAGTATTTTGCAAAGTTTTACTGAAATCATCGCAAATATTTTTTTGCGATGGCTATTGGTTGTTGCAAGTAGCTTATTTGCAACACCTTACTATTGCCATTGTAAATAGGCCCCAATTTGAGACAATGGTGCTAACCATCGCAAAAGATCCGTATTTCCCACATCACTTTAAGTAGTCGTCGTTAAGGGCCGCTTTAGGAGATGGTTAAGTAACTCATGGGTAACTTATAGATTCTGAAGGGGAATTTGTAGATCGAAGTAGAAATCTCAAAATCTGACTAAGTGACGATCGACTCGAAGTGTTGATTTAGAATTGGGGCCTCGCAAGCAGTTCGGATCACAAAGCAAAGAAATATTTGTATTTTATTTAATGGGTGTGATAGTCGATCTAATCATGTACTTATATTCACACTCTAGGTGTAAGACCCGGCCCCCTGGGCCCTTGGCCCCGTCCCCAAGGTCGCGACAGGCGCCCTGGCCGCGACATGGTCGCGCCAGAGCGGCCTGCCGTGACAGGATTGGCGGTTCGTGTCGCGACAGGGGTGAGCGTCGCGTCCTTGTCACGTCACCCCTGGTTGTCGCGACTGTGATCTGACACGGCTGACCGCTGTCCTGTCTGTCAGAACGGTCGTGTCGGGGGCAGGGTCGTGCAGCGTTGACGCGACCTGCCAGGTCGTCGCGACTGCTTTTCCGATCTTCGAGGTTTGACCACTTTTTGGGGTCACGCCGGGGGCGACCGTCGCGACGTGGTCGCGAGGCCGAGGAGCGTCGCAACACGCTTGTGGCGCAACGGGTCGGGCCGTCGGTTTAAAAACCAAAGGCACGCCCATTCTGCCCCTCTCGCCCTCTCAGCCCTCCTTTCCCCCTCTCGAGTTTCTCTTGCGGTTTCTTGACAGATCGTGGTGTTTGAGGCGTCCGTGCTAAGGTGGTGTCGTCCCGCTCGTGCAGGGGATGTGTTCGTGCCGTTTGGAGCGAGGAGGAGGCATCCTTTCCTACGAGAAGGCCCTAACGGGTTCGTTCTTTGTGTGGAGGTAGGGACCCTTGATCCTCTTGCCCTAAGCATGCTCCCTTCCCCCTCTAGATTGTGTTTCCTCTGTGGTTTGGGGTTTGGGAGTGTGAGAACTCCATGCTCGAGGTTGAGTGAGGTTTCCCTTCGAGTGTAGATTCATGTTTTCGTGGGGTGTTGTAATGGCTTTCTTGCACGTTAAGCATGCTCCCCTCCCCCTGTGGAATGCTCGTTTGGTGTTTTTGGGGCGGTCTCCGGAAGAAGTGCTCCGGAACCCTCCTCTGCTGAAGACGTGACCCTTCTGGAGGTTGCGACCTGGTCGCGACGGCTACGACCGCCACGACAGCGTCGCGACGGGGTAGGGCGTCGCGACCAGGTCGCGGTGGCCCGCTGCGTCGCGACTCTGACCGAGAGACAGGTTTTGGTCTTTCCCGTTTCCGCTTTTCTTTTACTGTACCCGTGGCACCTGTGCTAGTTCCCTAGTACGGTCTACACTAGTCTTTCGCCCGGTGCTCGGCACTTGAGGGCTTGTTCCGTGTGAGAGGTTGTTACCGTTGCCTGGGACCCCCATCCTCGGGTGCCTTCGAGGGAGGTATCGGGGCGACGAGTGTGCTCGAGTTGGCAGCCCAGCAGGCGGACTCCGGAGCTCACGGGAAAACGGTGGTTTGGACGGCGACGTCGAGTCGTTTGCAGAGCTCTCTTGGCTAGGCCTGGGACATCGAGGACGACTGGAGTTCTACCGGTGCAGGTTAGTCAGTCCTTTTCTCACTGCCTCACTCTTTGCGGCCCCGAAACTGCTTAGAGAGGCCAGGCGTGGGACCGTAGTCTGCTAGACTACGGCGGTTACTGTTGTGTGCTTTGTGTCTTACCTCGCTCTGACGAGACGTGAGGGTTAGGACCTGGGTCGAGGATAAGACGTCGGTGAACGTACCTGACCTTGACTAGTGGTAGCGTTTCCGTAGCTAGTGTTCCCTGTCCAAGCAGAGTTCCCTCCGTCTGTGTTTACTAGCCATGTGGTGGTCACGACGAGTAGTCGTACGGAGTTTCCGATCGTGTGTACCTTCCGTACCATGCTAGTGGTAGTTTCACTTCCGCGTTTCAGTTTGTAGGTAGAAGATATAAACTGCTGTCATTTATTTTATATTTATATTCTCCTGCCTGATTAGAGCCAGTAGGAGATTGGTAGTCCCTACTGAGCTGTGTGAAGCTCATCCCTCCTTTTCCATGTGAGACTTCTCAGCAGCGGCAGGGCGCGCACCGGGAGGAGGAGACGGGGCGGTAGTCGAGGTCCTCATAGCTAGCAGTGGTCCCTCTTTTTCAGTGTACGTCACCCTCGGGGTATGCCCCTAAGGGACTTGTTCTTCCCCTACCTTTTACTTGTACTAGCGTGCGTACGTTGGGACTGTACTTAGAGCGGCACACAGCGGTCTCGCTCTCTTTTCTGTTTCCGCCTGTACGCTTCTAGTTTAGCAGTTGACGTTTACTTCCGTTACATATCCTGTTAGATGCATATTATAGCCCTTCCAGGTTTTCGGATCCGTGGGTGGCGACCCGAAAAATCAGGTCCTCGGCGTGGGCCGAGGGTCGGGTTCTCGGGTCGTTACAGTTGGTATCAGAGCTAGAGTCTGACAGGACTTGTAATGGATTTAAACTGCAACAGGAGTCCCAACGGTAGTACAAGTACACTGCTAGCCGCCCGAGTGGTATTGTTAACCCTTGTTGGTTGTGTGTCGTGCAGTGACATGGCTCCGCGTAGGCGCAGTCAGGCCAGACAGTTGATTGAGCAGCAGGATGAGTCCGAGATGCCCGCGAGGGGAAGGTCCAGGAGGAGGTGTTAGCAGGGGTCAGTGGCACAGCCTCAGGGTGCAGCAGCAGCGGCAGGTGGGCAGCAGCAGTAGGAGTACCAGCCTCAGCCGCAGCAGTACGCAGACTGGTTCCCCATGGCCGAGCAGTTCAGGGCCATGTACCAGGGAGCGTGGCAGCCAGGGCAGGCAACAGCAGGTGTTCAGCCTCCGGGACCTCCTCAGTGGTGTCGGAGCAGCTGGTAGAGCCAGAGGTGGAGCAGCCTGAGCGTCAGCAGCGGTCGGGCACTGGGAGTACCTGGGCCGGCCAGAGGAGGACGTCGGTTACGGAGGACAAGATTGCTCTCTTAGAGAGATTCTTGCGTCTCCGGCCACCGATGTTCCAAGGAGAGTATGATCCAGATAAGGCAGAGAGCTGGACCCATGAGTTGGAGCGTATCTTCGAGACCATGGAGTGCGCTGAGGAGGACCAGCTTCGACTGGGGGTGTACCAGCTCAGGGAGCAGCCCACGAGTGGTGGAGAGTTCAGAGGTAGACTCACTTCCAGAGGTAGTGGTGGATCACATCACTTGGCAGCAGTTTTCAGAGGTCTTCTCGGCGAGTACTTCCCCGACTACGCTCGACGTGAGAGACGGGACAAGTTCCACGCGTTGGTTTAGGGCGACCTCATAGTTTCTCAGTACCACCAGAGGTTTGTCCGGTTGTTGAGGCATGTGCCTCATGTCGCAGGTAGCGATCAGGCGTGTGCAGAGAAGTTCATAGTAGGACTGAGGCCAGACCTGAGGTGGGGTGTGACGGCACACACGTGTACCACCTTGGGAGAGGCCATGGCGAAGGCCACCGCCTTGGACAGAGAGACCTGGCAGCCTCAGCAGCAGCAGGGAGGAGCCTCTTCTAGGTCCTCGCCGTACCAGCGTCCAGCAGGCAGTCGCGGCAGTGCGACTTCTTCTTCTTCGGGCTCAGGCGGTTCGAGTAGTTCCGGATTGCACTCAAAGTTCAAGCAGATGAGCAGCCGTGGTGGTGGCAGAGGGAAGCAGCAGAAGCGCCAGTCCAGGTTTGCAGAGCAGTCAGTTGTCCAGGGAGCTCAACAGGGTAGTCAGGAGGCAGTTTGCTACACCTGTGGCTTACCGGGCCACTTCTGGAGGGATTGCCCCATGGGGCAAGCCCCGCAACAGCAGCAGCCAGTTCAGTACGTTCAGCAGGCGCCTCAGTACCAGTACCCTCCTCAGCAGCAGGCACCGCGTCAGCAGCAGCGGGGGCAGTACCAACAGCAGGCTCAGTAGTTTCCGCAGCCGCAGCAGTACCAGCCGTACCAGCAGTAGCAGCAGTACCCCCAGCAGCCGCCGCAGCAGCAGCAGCCCTAGCAGGCGCCGCAGCGTGGGCGTGGTCGTGGTCGTGTGATGGCGCTCACCCGGGAGCAGGCAGAGGCGTCGAACCTTGTTATAGGTACTCTACCTATCCTTGGCAGAGCCGCTCGTGTTTTGGTTGACCTCGGTGCTTCTTTGGTTTTCCTTCTGAGGAATTCTATGAGTCTCTTGCTTGTCACGTTCCTGAGAGGCAGTGTGACGTGATGGTCGATCTCCCGTCTGGTGACTATATGCTCTTTTGTTACCTGGAGGGTGTGGCAGTCGAGGTTGAGGGACACCAGTTGCCGGCCAGGTTGTACGCACTGCAGCTTTGCGACTTTGATGTCATCCTGGGCATGGACTGGTTGGAGGCTCACTCGGCTGTGGTTGATTGCCAGCAGAAGACCGTTCGGTTTAGGATACCTGGAGAGCCTGTCCTCTACTTCCAAGGTATCCGGTCTACCCGTCGGCCATTTATTTCCTTGTGTAGAGCTCTCCGTTTGATCCCCGATGGCTGTGTGGCGTACCTTGCTTCGGTTTGTTCTTTAAAGCCTAGCGGATCATCAGTTTTTGACGTGCCGGTTGTTTCTGAGTTCTCCGATGTCTTCCCCGAGGATCTACCTGGTTTGCCGCCTGAGCGGGAGGTAGAGTTCTCCATTGAGCTTTTGCCCGGTACGATGCCTCTGTCCAAGGCACTTACCGGATGGCCCCGGTGGAGCTGCATGAGTGAAGCACCAGTTGCGGGAGTTGCTTGAGCTGGGCTTCATTCGTCCGAGCCGTTCGCCGTGGGGCGCACCTGTTTTGTTTGTGAGGAAGAAGGATGGCAGTCTTCGTTTGTGCATCGATTATCGGCAGTTGAACCAGGTTACTGTGAAAAATAGGTACCGTTGCCGAGGATGATGATTTGTTTGATAAGTTGAAGTCGGCCGGAGTTTTCTCGAAGATTGACTTGAGATCCGGATACTATCAGATGCGGATCAGAGAGTCAGATGTTGGTTTGACGGCTTTCCGTTCCAGGTACGGTCACTTTGAGTTCGTCGTGATGCCATTTGGGCTGACGAACGCACCCGCAGCATTCATGGATCTGATGCATAGGGTGTTCGGTGAGTACCTAGATCGTTTTGTGGTTGTTTTGTTGATGATATTCTGGTCTACTCGGCTTCTGAGGAGGAGCACGAGGAGCACTGAGATCGTGCTGGAGACCCTGCGAAGTCATCGCCTTTATGCCAAGTTCGACAAGTGTGAATTTGGCTGAGGGAGGTGCACTTTCTCGGGCACGTGATCTCAGGTTCTGGTGTGGCAGTGGACCCTGCCAAGGTGGAGGCCGTGTTGTCGTGGGAGCAGCCCACATCGGTGTCAGAGGTCCGCAGTTTTCTGGGTTTGGCGGGTATTACCGGAGGTTCATTCAGGATTTTGCCAAGATAGCAGTGCCGTTGACCAGGCTGCTAGGCAGGACGTCAGGTTTGTTTGGTTGGAGGACTGTGAGTAGAGTTTCCGGGAGCTGAAGACGGTTGACTTCAGCTACAGTGTTGGTCTTGCCGTCGGGCAGCAGTCGTTTCGTGGCCTACACCGATGCGTCGAGGTCAGGTTTGGGTGCCGTGCTGATGCAGCACGGTGGGGTCGTTGCCTATGCTTCTCGGCAGCTCAAGAAGCATGAGGAAAACCCCCCCACGACTTGGAGCTGGCGGCAGTGGTGTTCGCTCTCAAGTTGTGGAGGCACTACCTGTATGGCGAGGCTTTTCAGATCTTCACCGATCACCAGAGTTTGCAGTATATCTTCACCCAGAGGGATTTGAACTTGAGGCAGCGCCGATGGAGGGAGAGTATTTGAAGGACTACGACCTAACCCTCTCCTATCACCCAGGAAGGGCTAACGTCGTAGCCGATGCTTTGAGCAGGCGCGTGCACTTGAGTTCGCTGATGGTCAGAGAGTAGAGGGCTTTCGAGGAGCTGTCCCAGGGAGTGTTCGTTCCGTCGAGGACCAGAGACCGTGCAGTGGTGAGCAGTTTGTCAGTACGGCCGTCAGTGTTCAGGCAGGTGTTGCAGGCACAGCAGGCAGACCCTCAGTTGGCAGACGTTTTGCAGATGCCGGATGTTCAGCTGGACGAGGGCAGCGAGGTCAGGTTCAGAGGCCGCTTGTACGTTCCGGAGGAGGCGCGTTAGACAGTTTTGTCAGAGGCTCATAGATCGAGGTATGTTGTTCATCCTGGCTCCACCAAGATGTACCATTGCTTGAGGAGGTTCTTCTGGTGGCCAGGGATGAAGAGGGGCGTGGCAGAGTTGTTGCTCGGTGCCTTACCTGTCAACAGGTGAAGGCCAAGCATCAGCGTCTTGGTGGTGAGCTGCGACCGTTGCCCATTCCCGAGTGGAAGTGGGACGAAATCACCATGGACTTTGTGGTTGGTTTGCCCCGCACCCCGCAGAGGCACGATGGTATCTGGGTGATTGTGGATCGTTTGACCAAGGCAGCGCATTTTCTTCCGATCAGGATGTCGTGGTCAGTGGACAGGTTAGCCAGGCTGTACGTGGACAGAGTTGTTTCGTTGCACGGGATCCCCGTTTCGGTCGTCTCCGACAGAGATCCGAGGTTCACGTCAGGGTTTTGGCGCAGTCTTCAGAGAGCACTGGGTACATAGTTGAGATTCAGTAAACGTACCACCCTCAGACATACGGACAGTCAGAGCGGACTATTCAGACTCTGGAGGACATGTTGAGAGAGCGTGCTGCTTAGACTGGAGCGACACTTGGGAGTCGCACCTTTCGATGGTAGAGTTCGCGTATAACAACAGTTATCACTCAAGCATCGGAATGGCACCATACGAGGCTTTGTATGGTCGCCCGTGCAGGACTCCTCTTCACTGGTTCGAGGTTGGTGAGAGGCAGCTTTTGGGGCCAGAGCTAGTGCAGCAGTGTACAGACACAGTCAGTCTGATCAGGCAGAGGCTTCGGGCAGCACAGAGCGGACAGAAGAGTTACGCAGACGTACGCAGGAGACCGTTACAGTTCAGTGTTGGTGACCTTGTTTTCTTGCGGGTCTCGCCGACCAAGGGCGTCATGAGGTTCGGCAGAAAGGGAAAGCTCAGTCCAGAGGTACGTCGGGTCTTTCCCTATCACTGAGAGGGTCGGCGAGGTGGCTTACAGGTTGAGTCTTCCGGCAAAGCTAGAAGGTGTGCACAGTGGTTTCACGTTTCACAGCTCAGGAGGTATGTCGCAGATCCTTCGCACGTGTTGAACTACTCGCAGCTGGAGGTAGCGCCAGACTTGTCAGTGCCAGAGTACCCGGTCAGTGTTGTCGACCGCAGAGTTCAGCAATTGCGCAGGAAGCAGATTTCGCTGGTGAAGGTCGTTTGGAAGAACCGCGTGGTGGCGAGGCCACCTGGGAGCGCGAGGATGAGATGCAGGAGCAGTTCCCTTATTTGTTTGATTGATCGGTATGTTGTTATCTTCCCCTTGTTCTTTTCCGGGTTGAGACCGAGTTGTCTTCTTTTCGGGGACGAAATGTCCTAAGGTGGGTGGGATGTAAGACCCGGCCCCCTTGGGCCCTTGGCCCCGTCCCCAAGGTCGCGACAGGCGCCCTGGCCGCGACATAGTCGCGCCAGAGCGGCCTGCCGCGACAGGATTGGCGGTTCGTGTCGCGACAGGGTGAGGAGCGTCCTTGTCGCGTCGCCCCTGGTTGTCGCGACTGTGTTCTGACACGGCTTGACCGCTGTCATGTCTGTCAGAAACGGTCGTGTCAGGTGGCAGGGTCATGCAGCGTTAACGCGACCTGCCAGGCCGTCGCGATGCTTTTCCGATCTTCGAGGTTTGACCGCTTTTGGGGTCGCGCCGGGGGCGACCGTCGCGACGGGTCGCGACGCCGAGGAGCGTCGCGACAGCTTGTTGTCGCGAGGGTCGGCCCGTCGCGTTCTGGGGCGTCGGTTTAAAAACTGAGGGTGCGCCCATTCTCCCCTCTCACCCTCTCAGCCCTCCTTCCCCTCTCGGGTTTCTCTTGCGGTTTCGTGACGGATCGTGGTGTTTGAGGCGTCCGTGCTGAGGTGGTGTCGTCCCGCTCGTGCAGGGGACGTGTTCGTGCCGTTTGGAGCGAGCAAGAGGCGTCCTTTCCTACGAGAAGGCCCTAATGGGTTCGTTCTTCGTGTGGAGGTAGGGACCCTTGATCCTCTTGCCGAAGCATGCTCCCTTCCCCCTCTAGATTGTGTTTCATCTGTGGTTTGGGGTTTGGGAGTGTGAGAACTCCATGCTCGAGGTTGAGTGAGGTTTCCCTTCGAGTGTAGATTCATGTTTCATGGGGTTGTGGGTGGTTTGGATGCTTTAATGGCTTTCTTGCACGTTAAGTATGCTCCCCTCCCCCTGTGGAATGCTCGTTTGGTGTTTTTGGGGCGGTCTCCGGAAGAAGTGCTCCGGAACCTCCTCTGCTGAAGACGCGACCCTTCTGGAGGTCGCGACGGCTACGGCCGCAGCGAGGGCGTCGCGACCAGGTCGCGGCGGCCCGCTGCGTCGCGACTCCGACCGAGAGATAGGTTTTGGTCTTTCCGTTTCCGCTTTTCTTTTACTGTACCCGTGGCACCTGTGCTAGTTCCTAGTATGATCTACACTAGTCTTTCGCCCAGTGCTCGGCACTTGAGGGCTTGTTCCGTGTGAGAGGTTGTTACCGTTGCTGGGACCCCCATCCTCGGGCGCCTTCGAGGGAGGTATCGGGGTTGGGTTCTCATATTGGAGAATGTTGGGTTACAACAGTGTTTAAATGTTTTGATGATGAGCAATACTAATTAAGTTATGTTTGTTTTTGATGATGAACATTTCATGAACAAGACAAAATTGATGTGTTATGAATGTGTGAAACATGATGAGAATGACAATTAGATACAAATGAAACACATGTTTTTATGTTCATTATATCTCACTAATTATGTCTTTTAATGTAGGTGTGAATGTACACAGACAAAGCCCAAAATTCAAGTGCAAAAGAACAAGACAAGTTGCTGGAATAGTGCCCTGTCACAGATGAATAGTGCCCTGTCGACAGATACACTGCCCTGTCGACAGATGAATAGTGCCCTGTCGACAGATACACACAGAAATCTATTCCAGAAAGCCCAGTCTTCTGGATCTTGCAACACTGTCTGTTCCTGTCGACAGCAGCAAGTCGACTGTCGACAGACGGAGTTTTTGGAAGATCTAATGGCTGGGATATGATCTATATTTGGGTGATCCCTTTTAGTATGACTCTCCATGTTTGAACACCCTTATATAAGGATCATATGAGGCTATTTTCGCAGCAAGGAGCCACCATACCAAAACCCTCAGCAAAGGTCAAGAAGAAGGCTTTCTTCCTGCTGCCCTGCTTATCTCTCTGCCCAGAACAAAGAAGAACAACCTTCCAAGCGGAGTTGAAGCCGGTTCGTCCGTGGTTCAAGCTTCTCCATCAACTGATACTTGTCAAGACGAAGCTTGGAGTCTTCTGGATGACCAACGAGAAGAGATCTACATCGGGATTTGATTCTTCATCTCAAAACTCTTCTTTTTTCACTACTTTCAATATATCTGTGTGTGTGCACTGTTGAGATCAGTACGTGGATGTTGTGGAAGGTGGATTGTTGTTATGATTGCTTGTTTGCATCAGACAACGTGGTGTGGGATCAGATCAAGCTAGAGGATCTGATCTGTGTGAACCTGATCTAGCGTGTGTGGTGTGGTTGAGCCGTTGTGCTCGTGTGGGTGTTGTACTCAATTGTTGGTAGTGTGTTCTCACTATGTGGGGGGTGGACGTAGGAGTCACGGGTGTGATCTCCGAACCACCTAAAAAACCCTTGTGCACTGTGGTTTGACTTGTGGTTTGCATGTGTTGCGCTAGATGCATGCATAGGGATTTCGTCTACACACTACTTATTGATTTATTCACACATGTTGAATCAGATCAAAGGGTTTTTGATTGAGTAGATCTTTTAATACGAAGTAATTTTAAATGCTTAAGGTTCCGCTGCAAATCTATCAACCCCCCTTTCTAGCTTTGCCATTACCGAATATCCGATCCTAACAGGGGCGACGAGTGTGCTCGAGTTGGCAGCCCAGCAGGCAGTTCCGTAGCTCAGGGGAAAACGGTGGTTTGGACGGCGACGCCGAGTCGTTTGCAGAGCTCTCTTGGCTAGGCCTGAGACACCGAGGATGACTGGAGTTCTACCCGGTGCAGGTTAGTCAGTCCTTTTCTCACTGCCTCACTCTTTGCGGCCCCGAAACTGCTTAGAGAGGCCAGGCGTGGGACCGTAGTCTGGCCAGACTACGACGGTTACTGTTGTGTGCTTTGTGTCCTACCTCGCTCTGACGAGACGTGAGGGTTAGGACCTAGGTCGAGGATAAGGAGTCGGTGGACGCACCTAAGTTGACTAGTGGTAGCGTTTCCGGAGCTAGTGTTCCTTGTCCAGGCAGAGTCCCTCCGTCTGTGTTTAACTAGCGTGTGGTGGTCACGACGAGCAGTCGTACGGAGTTCCGATCGTGTGTACCTTCCGTACCGTGCTAGTGGTAGTTTCGCTTCCCGCATTTCAGTTTGTAGGTAGAAGATATAAATGCTGTCATTTATTTTATATATTTATATCCTCCTGCCTAATTAGAGCCAGTAGGAGATGGTAGTCCCTACTGAGCTTCTGTTGTGGAGCTCATCCCTCCTTTTCCCAGAGTGAGACTTCTCAGCAGCCGCAGGGCGCGCGCGGGCGGAGGAGAGGGGCGGTAGTCGAGGTCCTCATAGCTAGCAGTGGTCCCTCTTTTTAGTGTACGTCACCTAGGGGTATGCCCCTAAGGGACTTGTTCTTCCCCTGCCTTTTACTTGTACTAGCGTGCGTGCGTTGGGACTGTACTTAGAGCGACACACAGCGATTCTCTCTCTCTTTTTGTTTCCGCATGTACGCTTCTAGTTTAGAAGTTGACGTTAATTCCGTTACATATCCTGTTAGATGCATATTATAGCCCTCAGGGTCGTCGGATCCGTGGGTGGCGACCGCAAAAATCGGTCCTCGACGTGGGCCGAGGGTCGGGTGTCTCGGGTCGTTACACTAGGGAGGAATTGGACTTCGAAATGAAAATTCATATTACTAGTCTCATGTCAACCATAATGGGGTGTCAATTCTAAATTGTTATCTTATAAAGATTCTGATAATCGAGCAAAGAGTTATGGCTATTTTTACAAAAGGGGAAAGAAGACATTAGAAGGGGTGAATATATTGCCGATGGTTGTGTACTTCTATTCACAACCTATGGAGGAATTCTCGTGTCGAGATGACCCCAAATTTCGACCTTCATAATAGGATGACTCTAAATTACGGCTTCACAAGTGATTCGTATAATCGAGGAAAATGTTATGTATATTATTCTGCTAGAAAATCATCTAAATATGGTGAATGTCCACCAGAATTATAATTTTAGAGAAAGAAGTGAAAGATTTTTTAGTTAGAAATGACATCTTACTGCCAGAAGTAACAAGAGGAGTAATGTGCCTTAGAGTGTCGATTCTTAATTGTAGTTTTATAATTATTTCGATACCCGCGTAGAAAGTTATGTCTATTTGATTGAAGGGTTGCCATACTTGATAAAATCGTGTACCTATAGTCATCCTCCTAGAGAAGAATTTGGACACCACACTAGAAATCTCTAAATTTGACCCAGTGATGACTGACTCGAAATGTCGATTCTAAAATGGGATCTTGCAAGTAGTTTCGATCGTCGGACGAATAAATAATCGTGTTCTTTTGAATGGGTGTAATAATCGATTATAATCGTATACTTATATTCATGCTCCGGGAGGAAGTTGGGTCTCAGAATAGAATTTTGTGAAACTAGCCCAATGTCAACCATCTCAAGTGTCAATTCTGAATTGTGATTTTATAAATGATTCTGATAACTAGGCAAAATGTTCTAGGTTTTACTAAAGGGGTGAGAATAAACTAAAAAAGATGAATATATCGTCAATGGTTGTGTACATGCACTCACAACCTCAAAAGAATTCTCATACCGAGATGATCATAATTTTTTTACTGTTATGATAAGCCAACTTTGAATTATGATTTCACAAGTGATTCGCATATCGAAGAAAATGTTACTCACATTTTTTACTAGAAAACCTTCAAACATGGAGGACGTTCACTAGAATTGCAATTTTAGAGATAAAAATAAATATTTTTAGTTATAAATGATCTCTTAACCGCTGGAGATAGTAACGAGGGTTGAAGCGCTTTGAGTGACGATTCTGAATTGTGATTTATAAGTGATTCAGATAACTGGGTGAAAATTTATGTTTGGTTGACTAAAGAGATGTAATATTTGATCAAATCATGTACATGCAATCATACTCTCTCAAAGAGGATTTTGACACGATAGTAGAAATCAGCGAATCCAACCCGGTGACAATTGACTGAAGTATTGATTTCTATTGGAATCTTGCAAGCGATTCTGATCGTCGACGAACGAAACCTTCTAAACATGAAGAAAACCAAATATGGAATTCTTCATTGCGAACTTAGTTTATCACTCGCATGCATGTTGTAGTATTGCTTCTCTAGCATATTTATATGGTCGTTGCACATAATGAAACTATTTGAAATAGTAAAATCCATGAGATATTTGAACTCTTAGAATTAAGGTGACATCAATTTGGTGCTGTTTGGGAAGACACCTTATAGATTTGTTCTTTTCAATATCTAAAATCTATCCAAAAGCAATCTTAAACAGTGCTTTGCACCCCTTATTGATATTTTCATTATTGCAAATTGAAATCTCTCCTAAAGCTCCTCTCTATAGCTTTTGAAGTTCAAATCCAAGGTATGATGAATGCCCCTTCCTCTCTATCTCTATCCTCTCTCAAAAATCCATTTTGAAAACCAACATTTCACTTCTTTTTTGTTTGTTTTGGAAGTAGAGTGAGACAAAGTAAGATTCTAATAATTCGAATCTAAAATCAACTTTTTCACCTTACTTCTCAACGCCACTTGGAGGCCCAAAATCAAACATCCTATAAATCTCTCTCTCTCTCTCTCTCTCTCTCTCTCTCTCTCTCTCCTCTCTCTCTCTCTCTCTCTCTCTCTCTCTCTCTCCCTCTCTCTCTCTCTCTCTCTCTCCTCTCCTCTTTTTCACCCTACTTCATAGTCTATTTTTGAAAAGTTAGAATCTTTTTTTACATGTGGTAACAAGAGTGAGAAAAAGTGATATTCCAATTACTAGATCTCAAATCATCCATTCTCACTGTATTCGCAAATGGCACCTAAGTATTAATAGATTTGGGCCTTGCGATGTCTGGCCAGGTGGCCAGGAGAGTGGCAGTCGAAAGAAGGCCCGGCCTGGCCCATCGTAGAATGGGCTACCCTGAGTTCGTTGTATGTGGGCCGAGTTCGTAAGGTTCAAGCCTGGCTTATTGGGACACCCTTTACTTAGATCTATGTTAAATGTCCTATAACATTAATGTACCATGTTAGTATAATAGTATTAAAACTGAAGGTTAGAACCAGAAATCTCCTACCAATAGTGTCGTTGGAGAAAAAATGATGTCTCCGTTCAAAGATCTCGGAATTTGTTTTCCTCTCCCTTTTCCTTCCTAAAAATTAAAGGTCCTAGAAAAGGTTAAGAAATTCAGTTTATACAAAGTTATGTTCACGAGGCGAGAGATTTAGGAAACGAATTAAGTTACGGAAATTTCTCTGGTCCCTGGGTGTGGGAAAGTGCCACGCAAGGATATTTAGCTTTTAATTCGTACTGGAATTTGCATTGTCTACAGAAAGATAATCTTGGGAAATGATTTTTAATTTAATAATAAACATTTCTTCTGCAATGTTGGAGAAAAATATCATAAACTCTTAACCCACCCTATAGAGATGCTGATAGAATAAAGGGAGAATTACCGATCAATTCTTATTTTTGGAGACTTATTTTAAGTCTTTGAGTTTTTTACAAAATTATATAGTTACATATTTATCTCTGTGATATAAGTATAAATATGTAAGTTAGGGAATAAGTCTCTAAACTACGGAGATTTATTGTAATTCTCCTTAGAATAAATAACTGGCACATGATGTCGTTGTTTGGACAATGGAGTATAGGTACGAGATTAAGCAGTTTTTTTTTTTTTTTTTTGTTTTGTCTTTTAAAGTGAGGAGCTTAGCACTGAAGTGAGGGACAAGATTGCGAGTCCATATATTATACATGGCGCCGGTGCTTAAGGGCAAGTATCACTTGTGGGTTCACATGCGTTAAGAAGAGTTAATAGGGTGTTTAGTGGTTTTTTTCCACCTCTTTTTTCTTTCAAGCTAAAAAAAATAAAAATATGTAATCCACTTTACTATACTTGGCAGTTGCTTCTTTAATTTTTGGAGAAGAATTCTAACTTATTAAAAACTCCTTCTAAATAAAAATAGCTCTCCATCTTTTTTAAATTTGAGAACATCTCCGGTGTCTCGTCGCCCTCGCCTCCCTCCATCCTCTCCGACCATAAGGCCCTCCCACCCCTCCCTTCCCCCCCGCCCTTCCGATCAATCCTTGACCATGACCGCCGCCTCCGATGACCTCGCATATATGGTGCCCACGGATGCGTCAATGCTCACCTCCTTCGTTGACGGATGGAGTGGAGCAGGAAAGCAGTAGCGGCGACGCCGACCCCCATGGTGTTGCAAGAGAAGAAGTCGACATGGAGCAAACCTGCCAACAACGGTGTGGTTGAGGCGGCCGGCATCGTCCTATGATTCGCTGAGAGCCTCTCCAACAGGTTGGTTCCTACTTAGAAGCAGTACTGGTAAGTGGGACCATTACTCTAAAGTTGATGGATCATCCATGCAATCCCACTTGGGGAACGAGCACCAGAATTATTATGGTGGTAGTAGACCAGACAACTATCTTAGAGTTGGTTGTGTGCAATATCATAACAATTTTGGGAATCGCCCTAGTCAGAAATGTGATAGCTACCGCAACAACAGCCAAGGGCCATGACGAGGCCCTTTATCTTGCCTCCACGGTTCCACTCTTGGTTCAGCGCCATTTGTAGAAATTAATAGCTTTTAAAAATAAAGTGTTGTCAAACACGAAACACCCTATATATTAAAATGTGTTTAAAGTATTTATGTCAACTTAAATAATGAAAATAACTCTTATCTGTTCGCTATCTACTCTGGTCCGACGCCACGGTGAATCCACCGTGGAGTACTGCCACGGAGAATACCACCATTAACACCGGAAAACACACCCACACGCCCTTCCCCGAGTGATCACCGACCATGCATGCCAAGTTTCACTCATTCGCGCGAGCCATTCAAGAAAGGGGAGGCAGAAGCTGTCAGGACACGAGAGGGAGGAGCAGCTGAAACCAACACTGTGTAAACGTTATGCTAGCTCATGAAACCATGTCACGCCCTCCATAATGGCAATTACTAGACTGCCGATCGATGGCATTTATTTGGGGGGGGGGGGGGGGGGGGGGGGGGGGAGGGGGTCTCAATTGCGGTTGTTTTGAAGAAACAGGTAGAAAACGTACAAAAGCAAAACAATACTTGAAGACTTCGAACGTTGTTTTAGTAACAGCGATATATAGAAAGAAGGACCTGCATCACAATCTTGGGTACAGTGCCCTGCATGTTTAGATGGGCAAGCAGAGAGAGAAGAGAGAACGATTTGCTATATATTCACATGGTAATGGGACTTACATCATGTGATATGATGCTATCATATGAGATGAATATTTGACGAATATCTATACGATTTTTAAAGATTTTCCAAGAGAACAAGCTTAGGGGAATAAATTACTTACGTATGCTGCCCATGGCCCATAGAGAGGAGAGAAAACGATTGGGGGGGCATGGCCCATGATAGATCGAGCATGTTGATGTTATTGTCTCACTTGTCAGCCATGCGAGTGAACACATTGGACATGGTACCCATCCGATATATAGCGATCAGCTTCCAAGCATCGTTCTCTACTTTGTTTGTCCTCTTCACGCCTCCGTAGAAGGTACGTATAATACGTGATCTAAGAACTCCATCTTTCTTTATCTATTATGGATGGGACGGCTACGGACGTCAGCGTTTTACACGTACGCCAGGGACACAGCATGTGATCCCCATTTATGCGAATGACATGTTGTCTTCAACCCATAAAAACGGACACTGCACAGAACACAGCCGGGGGGCCTCTTCCATCACTACGTACGGGACCTCTCTAACGTTCCTCTACAACACAGTCCTCTCTCTCTCTCTCTCTCTCTCTCTCTCTCTCTCTCTCCTCTCTCTCTCTCTCTCTCTCTCTCTCTCTCTCTATCTCTCTCTCTCTCTCTCTACAGTATTGTCACCGTTACCATTCTTACCGTTATATCATTAATTGGAGCTCTCATGTGGAACAGTCTTGGCGTATGTGTTGTACTTGTTCCGGGTTGAACAACCGTAATTTCGAGTTTAATGATTTCTTTTGAGTTTTAAAGTGGGTGTATTTTGTTTAGCCGACGGCAGTCAAATAAAACAAAGTATATTTTCTAATTTTTGGAATTTCATGTGATTTAAATTTTAAGACAGCATTTGAAAACACCTATTAAAATTTTCATCACTGTAAAATTGAAAGTCTATCCATAAACTCTCTCCATAATTTTTGAAGTTTAAAATCTAAATCATGATACATTCCCTTTTCCTCTCTCTCTCTCCTCTCTTTCAAAATTCATTTTTAAAAAATTGTTTTTCACTTTTTTCTTTGGAAAGTATAGTGAGAAAAAAATTTAATGATTAGAATTCAAAATCATCTTTTTCATCTTATTTAATTTCCAGCTGATGCTTTAGTGCCACATGAATCGGTGTAGTACTAATCACATTCAAATTAGCATATAGATAATTATATTTTTTTTTCGATAGGTAATTGGTTGGGGGAGGGGAAAAGGTGAGGAGAGGGTATGGGATCGATCCCGTGCCCTCCCGCTTCCCCCCTTCCATTTTGGCAAGGAGGGAGCCCACTGCGCTAATTAAGATGTTATTAATTAAAATGATTATAGATTTTTGTGATAATTATGAGAGAAGAAAGAAACATGCCTCTAATCCAGTTCACCCATCTGACCAACCTTAACCCACAAAAATTGAGAAAATGGTGCGCACAAGGGTGAGGTGGTGATTGTTATGGACAAATTATCCTTTTTTTTAGCGCTTGGACAAAACTATCCAACTGAAGCCAAATGATTCGTTCAAATGAGCCCTAAGGGAATATTTGTAGTATATTTCTCCTGTCTGCCGGACGAGATTTTTGGTGCAAATTTATGTACGGATTAATAGGGGTGTTGGAGCATAATCTCGTCCTCCATTGATCCATCGAAAACTTGAATCTGATGGTTGAGAGATACCGGCCGGCGCCTGCAACAAAAAACACTATGGGGAGGACCTGGAGCTGTCATAGGAAATCCCCTTTCAATAGACTTGATGGACGTAGAAGCAGAAAGTTCAGGATGGGAGGAACGATTTAGGCATACCATATGAGGTCAACAAAAGGGTCTTTATATGTGGAATTAACCCCGGCCTTTCTCTAAACATAAGATCAAAATTGGGGATCACATATGCATAACACAGAGACCATCAGTTCAAACGAGCACTATCATATCAATTCATCAAAAACTTTACATAGTTTGCGTTCAACAAATTAATATATGCATCGACATAATTTCTAATACCCAGAATTGTTTCATATTACAAAACGTCATCCAGAAAGGAAAAAATGAAACCTACTCTATCTTTAGCGTAGCAGACTACTCCCCCCATCCTACTCCAACTCTCTTTCTTTAGAGTCCACAACTCCCTAAATCCTTCGAGCGTTCTGAAAATGTCAATCTGTATGTGAGTCCTAAGATTTAGTAGGCACATCTTGAACTAATACATATGCTTATTATCTAATAATAAACACCCCAAAATAGGTGTCAATCACACCATGGTCATGAGTTAATCACATTTTAAATATATAATTAATATAACTAAAAAACATGCATCAAGGCGAGTATAACTTGATTTCATGCACGGTCTTTAGATTGAGATTTCAAATGCTAACAGGTTTCATAACACACTGGCCTGAGAATCGAACAGAGTAAAGCATAATCAAATGGAGTGTACTCAAACAGATTAGATATATAGTATAATCAATTTCAATACTTCATATAATTCAGATGTTTAGGCCAAAGCTTATAAAATCAGATCAAGTGTAATTAAATTTTAACTTTCACTTAAAACAGACATGCATCCAAATTATAACATAAGAGACCAGACAAACACCCAATACCTACCTAACTAGATGCCTCGACAAATACCCAAGTACCTAGATAACCATGGTCACAAGGGGCATAAAGAATTTTGTTTAGGGCTAGTCCGTCTTAAGCAAAAATTCTAAAATTGTGTAAGTGTTTCGTTTTCTTTTCTCTCAACTAGGGAGAAATGTCCTCTATTACAACAACTAATAAAATACAATTTTAAAATTTAAAGAGAAATTTTATAAAACGACAGTAAAACTGTTTTGTTATATTGTATCGAGTGTTAGATAGTATAAAAAATATATATTAAAAATGTATGTAACAGAGATGATGATGTGAGATAGATATGTGATAAGATTTATAAGAAGGATAAAATTAAGTACGAGCGCTTTTGTGAGAAATGAGAATAACTGCAATTGATTGTAAAATGAGAGAAAATAAATTTAGATGATTTGGTCACATATATCATCGTCCTAACTCAACGTTGGTTAAAAAATGTGATCAAATATTAATAGATGTTAATAGAAAGCTCGAAAAAGACTTAAAATGAAACAGTGTGATGTTATTAGGAAGTACATTGACTTTTTAAATTTAAATACGAATATAACTTTTGATAAAAATATTTGACGGAACAAGATTCATATAGCCGACCTCAAATAATAGAATAAAACTCTAATGATATATAATAACAACCAATTTTTTATAGTGGACAATCAAATTTTAGTTATCTTCATAGGAATGGAAATTTGAACAGTACAATCTGAAGCATGCCGAGTTGAGTATCTTGAAATATGGAGGTTTGCAATTTCACAAGATCTTTGCTATTTATCACCATGGACGTATATGATGGGGCATTTGTTCTGTGTTTTTGTGTTGTGTGCTTGTGTTCTTAACGGACATTTACGTCCATTAGACAATGGTCTAATATATGATATACCATATTTATGAAATTTTAAGTGAAATATAAAATTACTATAGTGTTCTCAGTTTAAAAAACCATTAAATCACCAAAACTGATAGACACATAACTAATAAAGTCACATGCTTGGGTAGAAAACCTTTTCGAAATCATATCGATCACGAACATTAACATATATAGCACATGTAGATATTAACATATACACAAAATACGAATATGTTCTTCAAAGCATATACAAATTAACGCTCAATAGTGCATTTGCCTTTTCGTCCAAAATTTAGCCATGATCATTCCATAAAATTACGGTGTACATAAATAAAACATAAGAAATTTTGTTTTGTAGAGCTCTCTTCTCTAAACACGAGAAAAGTAATTTTTCACGGACTTTGGAGTGGATGTACATTACTCGTCTCAAACACATACATACATACATATATAGGTGAGGCTCATTAGATTCTACATCAATTCGTATAAGATAATATCCATCTGTCTCAAAATATAAGAAAGAGCTCTCTCTACTCTTAATATTACCACCGTCATGCAAATTAATCACCAAAAAAATTTACATTTCACATGAATATTTGTTGCACATTTGGATGAAGATTAGTTGTGATTTTGGCACAGCTACGGCAGGGAAACAACTATTTGGGATCTCCGGATCAAGTGTCATAAAGAGATGTTCTTTAAAAAAAAAAAAAAATCTTTTGGTGGGGCTGCAGGGAGGGGGGTGTGAAGAGAGAGTACAAACGCAACGCGGTCTGCCCGGCCCCAACAAAGTTCCAATCCCGCTAGCTAACCAGCTGCAACTCGAACGGATCAAGTAAATTTGTGAAAGAGATATATTTTTTAGCCGGGTCAAAAAACTTACCCCATCGAATGAATAAAAGATATTTTTCCTTGTTAAAAAAGAAAATATTTTTTTATCCGCTCAACCAAATATATGAGTTCTCCTGATCTAACCCCAAACGATGTTGATGTGAGCAAATGAGGTAGATACGTGCTTTCCCCAGGAACCCCTGTTTATCAAC
>JACBKR010002191.1:0-33897 GCA_014218235.1 Colocasia esculenta
TATGACCTGGTGTATTGGGAATCCTCCTATCATGGTTACACAAGGTTTGCCAGCATGGGAACCATGCATTACAAGTTGGTGAATGCATAATAGCTGGTTTTATGTGGAGAGTGTCTATGATGCAGTGACATTGTTAACTTTCTGTGGCAGTATTTTGAATCACTTCTTCTGGAAGCTGAGGAAGAAACGCAGAGAGAGATTTCTGAAGCCATTGAGAAAGCCTTGAATCTTAAACTGCAAAAGATACAAAGCAAGCTTGATAAATGCATCCAAGAGAGGAAATTTCTTGATGAGGTGGGTACCCTAGTCATGATCCAAGAAGTGAAATATTGCCTATTCTAATCTCATTGGATATGATCGTAGAAGTTTTTACAGTCAGAGAAATACATCAAATAATATTGATTACATTTTATGCAAAACATATACATCTGCTGTTTTGGCTTAGGCTGATCCTACATTTCTCGAAGCCTCTTTTTGTATGGTCAACAAAAATGGTTGATATTTTTTTGGTGAGGAAGTTCTTGAGCACTAGTCCCACGTGACACAAGAAAGAGCAACTTCACCTGAATCTTAATCGGTTTGGTTTGCCCATTTATTCCAAAATCCTGGTTTACAAACAGAAGCATGAGTAACAATCAAAGGAGGAATCCTTTATGATGTGTTCATATTCAAGGAGATGAAATATGGAGAAATGCTTGACCTCTGCCTTTGAATTGCAGCATATAATCTCCAATTTATGGTATTGGCTCAACCTGTCAGGACCAGGACTGATGCCTTCAGTTCTTATGTCTAGGACATGCTTGATCCTATGCAATCTATTTCTGGGCAAGTTTTCAAATGGAAAACTCTTTTAACACCAATAATTTTAGGGTCGTGATTTACAACTTCTGAGTGCTGAATTTGTCATCTATTCTGTTATGTTAAGGAGATAAATTCCTAGTAGAAATTTGACCACTGCATTAATTTGGTCTCTGAGGACCTTAGTTCAAGGATGAGGGTGTCGGGCCGAAACCGAAACGGTTTCAGTTTCGGTTTCGGACGAAACCGTCCGAAACCTATAGAAGTTGACAAAAAAATTGTAAAAAAACTCAAATAGATCTGTAAAAATATAAAAATTCATCACAACACAAAAGAACCAGTGGACATGCATATAAGATTGAAAAAAATTGGATTAAGTGACAGATATATGTGGGTGACATGTTAATGGAATATTCGATGCATATTAAAGAGTTAAACAATAAACATGGAGTGATGTTGTCGTCTTGCACTATTATAAATATTACGATAAATTGGATTAAGTAGAATCACATAAAAGACTGCTTGGAACCTAAAACAATCAAACATATCACTTATTGTTCAAATGTGGAGCTCGAATTCTCAAATGTGCGCCTTCGCATGCGGATCGACCTGCGCGGTCAGGTCGCGGGGATCGACCATTTTGTTCAGGTCGCGGGGGTCAAGGGGGCAGCGCCCCTTGCGGGGGTCTCTGGGGCTAAAGCAAAAAAATAATACATATAGCGAAGCGAACACCTACAGCGGCGGCGGGAAGAGCGTCTCCGGCAGTGCGTCCCCCTCCCCCCTTGCGCCCCTGCCTCTCCTCCCACCTCCGGCAGAAAAAATCCCCCCCCCCCCCAAGAAAAGTCGAAAT
Organism: Colocasia esculenta; assembly: GCA_014218235.1. Classification (NCBI taxonomy): domain Eukaryota; kingdom Viridiplantae; phylum Streptophyta; class Magnoliopsida; order Alismatales; family Araceae; genus Colocasia; species Colocasia esculenta. The sequence goes on from JACBKR010002191.1 coordinate 1,649, forward strand.
CACTCCCTTGCGGCCCTGCGGCATTGTCCACCCCCCTTCTGTCTCAGATCACGGGACGCGAACTCCCTTTTCAGGGGAGTTCGCATCGGGTTTCGCCTGGTGTCGCCGGTTTCGGGCCGACACCGGGTGGTGTCGATTTCGGTTTCGCCCGAAACCATTAAGTCTCGGACCGGAACAGTGTTCCGGTCCGGTTTCGTGTCGCCCAAGGCCGAAACCGACATGTTTCGCCGTGTCGGTTTCGGTTTCGGACGAAACCTACAACCATGCCTTAGTTGTCCTTTGTAATAGTGAATTTAATCAAATTTTAGTTTGCATGTTACATCTCTTCAACGTTGCTGTTTTTGTCTGTAGTTAAATGAAAATCTCCTGAGAAACCAAGAGACGTGGAAATCAAAAATTTTAGAAGTTGAAGAAAGGTATGTCTTTCACATTCTTACTGCTCTTTGGAATAATGTAAATACTTTCTTGGTGATGCTGATTGAGTAGGAATTTGATATCATGATTTGTGCAATAGTAGCATTTAGTATGTTCTCCATAACTGGGGGTGTAGTTGTCCCTCTGCAGGGGAATATTGCAAACCCTTTCAAAGTTTTAACTGTAGTGGATAGCACTAGTTGAAACCAATGGTGGCTGTGTTATCCTCCAATGATTTGTTGTTTAATTCAGAAATCTCAGTCTAAAGGTCTATGGCTGTCAATGATTTGGTTTACCGTGTCATTAATAAGACATTTGTTTGGTGTGCATAAACGTTATTGGTTCATCATTTGGTTAGAACTAGAGATGTTTGCACATGCACTTAGCTGTGTGAACATCTCCACCATTAAGATCTGAAAAGTTTCTTCTCTTGTAACCTGCAATGACTGGCTATTTGTTCAAATTTCCAGGGAGCAAACAGCCGTTAGATCGAGGGATGAGAAAATACGGAATTTGGAGGAGCAGGTAATTCTTATCGGCCCATTCCAGGCCTCAGTTTCCCTGCTTTTCACCATGATATTTAACATTTTAAGGTGGGGAAAGTGTCGAAACTAATGACCATTTAGGTGTGATCTCATGTACGTCGAATTGCCAGATCCATTTTGATCCTCCATCATAGGGAACCCTTTTAGAATTTACACTGGTGAGATTTGCATGTGAAGTTAAAGACTTCCTATAACAAATAGCTCGGATTTTGTTTGGTGGGGATCCTTAGCGTGGTTCAAAGCCCTTTTAAGCCACAGTGTTTTCTATAATCACCAGGATGGAGATAAGTTCTTCCCGCAAGCAGGTTAATGGTTTCTTCTGTAATGTGTGTTAGCATCAAGGGGCGTTTCTTGAAGTCCTTATTAATCCATCGCTTTACCTTTTAATTTGGCAGCTTCTAGGCTTGTTGGCGCGTGTTGAAGCCTTGGGTACGCAAGAGAGCACGGACGAAGCCACCACCCCGAACGAGATCAAAGAGGGTACCACTGCATTGCCAGAGCCAGCTGCAGCAGAACCATCTTCTGAGGGTAGCAGCAGGCGCGCTTCCAAGAGTGGTAAACGAAGAACCTGAGGAAATCCATCCGGAGTCCCGTTAAGAGTTTGAGGGAGAGAATTTTGAAAGGGGAGAACAACTGTGAAGGCCCGCTCTTTGTTTCCATCTAACGTGGCGGAAGAGACTAGATTTGACAAATGCTGTCGAAGTTTCATGTTCTCAAGGTGGGAAAAACGTAGCTCAAAAAAGTACCAAACTTACAAAACAATGTAAAATGTTAATTTTGGGAATAAAGAGACAGACCTTTCTGATATTTTTTTTAATTCTTGTAATAAATAAATTATAAACGTCTCGTACAGAAAACAGATTCCTTACGTACAACGTACATGCAAACGTCCCATGCACAAGTTGCATCCAAGGGTATAGAACTTGAGCCAAGAACAGCTTGTCACGTGCAAGTATCATGCATCAGATATTACTCTTTCTTGGTTGTCAGATCGGTCTGGATTGTCGGCATTTCAACACCGTTGTATGCTGGACCTTTCAATAGCCTGCCTTAAACGTGGAAAGCGACCGGCCCATCGAGAGAAACCTGAACAAAATATAGCAAAATTTGTCGATAAAGCTTCTAAACCCTGAAAAGCCCCTACACTCCAAAACAAACTATTTGGTGTAGCTCTTCGCAACCCAACTTATTGAGAAAGATTTAGTGTACTTTTATATTGCAATTTAAGTGCAATATAATTAGACAATAATTCATGTGACATCTAACAACTAAGTTGCCACTTTATCACTCCTCATGTGAAGAATGACACATGGGTTATTACCTAGTCATTTTGCACTTAAAAATATAATACAAAAATACACTAAATCTTTCTCCCAATTTACCCCGATGAGGGCTCAAAACCTGATTGATGGCTCGGGAATATATATATATATATATATATATATATATATATATATAATATATATATATATGCACGAGTGATGTTATAGTATGGCAGCAAAAGAAAAAAAAATACGCCCATTGCGCGCGCGCCGCATGCTGCGGCCGCAGTCCGCCCTGCCACACCCTAACTTTTCATAGAGAGTATATATAGCAGAGAGGAGCATGTGAACCTGCAGTGATGATTTGATGAAGATCCGAATGTTCTCTGGCGTCATCCCTCCCATACTGCAAATAGTTTCAAAGACAAGATAACAGTGAACTCGGGCGCCGCTCGATTAAAAAGGGTACATGGGGAAAAGGAAAAAAGATGGGACAAGTGGTATCATCTACCTGTACAGCTGAGTTCAAACTTCTCACAAATAGCTGAGCTATCCGTTCAAGTAAACTAGCGTCAACGCCCTCATGCATTAGAAGAATATCCTCTGACGTTAGGTCAAAGACCAGAGAACAGATGCATGAAGCCATCATGACTACTGATGTGTCGTCGCTGTTCCCTACAGTGTGATAGGAGTAACATTATCAGAAACAGAACGAATATGTTTCTTAAGCTATTAAAAGAATAGATGACATGACTATGCTGAAAATTCACTTGCAAGTCAGGTAAACCACAGAATTAGTTCACGAAGACACCCTTTCATCCTTGCTTGACAACCCTGAGCTCTGCATTGTGTTGTGATAGTAATGGTTAATCATGAGGATTTGTTTTGATATCAATGCTTGTATCATGATGATACTTTCTCTCTGGTTCTTTCCCAGGTAGCCCAAAAGCAACTAGTTCCAGTACTGTTAGAGGACCGGCATGCCCATTCTATGGCATGCCATATAGTAAAACAGCCTTACGCAACAACAGACTAGGCAATTGTGTGTCAGATATCCATCATATACATAATCCTCTATCCTTTAGAATTGATGAACTTCATTTCGAAAGCTCACAATCAACCTCATTGAGTTTGTCAAACACGATACAAAGTAGAGTTTGAGAAAGAAGCAGCAGAATTGATAAATACAAGGAGAATGGCATGAATTAGTACCAGCCCACGATGCCAATGATTGCAGAAGCTCAACAAAATCTGATCCATTGATCTGGGATCGAATTTTTCCTCCCTAGATAAAATAATGGTTATTAGAGTAAATAAATGATACAATGTGGAAATAGAACCAGCCATTCAAAAAAGTGACTTACATTCAGGAGGAGGTTAATAATTGTGTCGCATGCCAAGAATATTGACCCATCGTCCTCCAAACTTTTTTGGCTCTGCACGACTGATTTTGCAAGATATTCTGCTACCTGTTAATGAGGAATCGTCCAGACAATCATAGAATTATTTAGCATTCTAATTTATGGTGGAATCTTTCACACTGGTTAATCACAAACAGGCAAAGAAGTCCTAAACTTCCTCACTTTGCCAGTACAATCTAGGTTATGAATCCAACACCTTCGAGACAGTGCACTGATAAATAGTTCTACCGACCACTAGCATACAGTTCTGGACCAATCGTACAGATAACAGATCATCTATAGTCTAGCTTTTACCATGGCTCAATAAAAATAATGGTTGAGGCATATATTCAGTCACTTGCATGCAGTTCTCTCTTTTTTTTTTTCCATAAAAGCATGACAAGAAGCTTACCACCAGAAATTTTAATCCCTAGACAAAAATATATGAAATGAGGTATTCCACACCCATCCACCCCACAAAAAAACAAAAATACTCTTAAGAACAATGTAAGGTTAGGCTAGAGGGTTCATTATCTGGGTCACTTTATGACAGCAGAACTCAATGTCAAAATGCACTCTTATACTAAATAAACTTCTCACAGCAGCAGACCAAACTTACAACTTTATGTCCACCAAATGAAGCTAAGATGCTGCAACCGTCAACCTCCATTGTCCTTTGACACAGCATTGGAAGCATAAAGCGAACAGAGCAAAATTGGCTGTGTTTTGTCAAGTCAGTTAATTTCACTAGACAGGATAAAACTATGTTATAAAAATTCAAAGAACATGTCCATATAGACAGATAGCAACCTTGATTCATCACCACCTTCAATGGAAAGAATATACTCTAATAGATCTTCAGTCTTCTCTTTACAAGCAAATGGTGCTTCCGCAAGATATCTGCAATGAGCACATTAAGATATGCATTGAAGGATGACCTATCCTTACAAATTCCTTCAGGAGTATGAAGCTAACTATACCCACAAATATGCTATGCAGATGTAATGTTCGAGCATATCAATACAATCCTGTGACTGCATAACATGCAAACATTCAGATTTGGATGTTTCCAGTATGACAGTATTTTCAAGATTTAATTGGTTATTATCTACAATTCTCGAACTTAGTTGGGAGAATAGAAGTGTACCAATTTACTTTTACAGCCACATGCTTGCACTACCTAAGTATTTAGTTACCATATTAATCTACATAAGCTGAAATTTTCCAATCCCATTGTGCAGCTCTCAGTCTACAGTTGCTTATCCAGAGAGGCCAACATACAGCACATAAGGATTTCAAGTTTCTGTAACATGGAAACAAAAATAAAAAACAAATTTGGAAGCACAAAGCTATTATGTTCTACAGCTGACCTTCCGACTATTCGTACTGAAGCCAAAAGATCATCCCCTTTTCTTTCCCCGTGATCCTATCAAAGAAAAGAAAGAAACCTACATTATCTAATCAAATACTGGTACTTTATACCTTTCTACTATTCATATTTGAGATAACTACAATTTCCTATTTTAATTATAATTTCCAATTTTGTTACCTTTGCATCCTGTAGAAAATCTAGAACAAGACCAATTGTTTCATTGAGGCCATCAATCACTTTGATTGAAGTGCTTTCACTGATTGAGCCACCTGGATAAATTTTCATGCTATAATTCACTCGGAAATAGAAAATAGAGACAAACGATCATAGGTTTCAAAGAGCATGTTTAAGAATCTGATGAACAAAACAGATTTCTAAGGGGCTTTCGCATAGAAACGATTCTTACAAGAAAATTCACAAATATGTCATCATTGCTAAAAACAATTGTCAAAAATGTCATTCGTAGATGTGAAACATTGCGGATATACCACCACCGTTACATACCCATCCATTCAACCATGGGTTAGACTAACCCCAAGAAAGGAAATATCTTCTTTGCCTTGGGTTAAAACACCTTAGTACCTGGGTCCCATTTGCAATCCCAACCCCACCATGGGTTACACCGACCCATGTAAGGGCATTTCTATCAGAAAGATATTAAACTAATGGGAATAAGGGAACTTTGGTGGAATATTCACTTTCCTGGCACAGAAGTTAACTGTGATGGCATACCGGCAACGTTTCACATTTATGAGTGGCACTTCTGACAATACATGTTAATAATAATGGCAAATTTGCCATTTTTCTGTAAGGATGGTTTCTATGCAAAAAACCTATTTTTATAACTCAAAATAAAATATATGTAACACAAAAATATGCTAATCACATAAGAAGCATGACCATTACATATGTGTGTAGTCAAAACAAAGTTCCGAAGTATTTAAAGAGTAAAATAAAATTTATGGCAATAGAAAAAGCCTAAAGTCATGTTTGGTATGACGATAACAACGGGATAAGGATGACTTTAGCCCATTCTACGTTCGATAGGCAAAGTAGAGACAGGGACAAGGGCAGTTTAAGGGTTTTGAGAAAATCCCCAAACATGGGGGATAAGACCGGGCATAAGTCATTCCCTAAGGAATGGGGAATAGCTTTTGCCCGCTTGCCTATTCCAAAAAGCAGTTCCCACATTAAAAAAAGAAGAAAAAGAATGCACCTGTCTCGTGAGATGCCCTTCCTATCCTCATAAAATGCTGCTTCCCTTTTTCTCAGAAAACAATGACGAGAACGCTCCTTCCCGAAGGTCCTGTGGCTGCTGCTTCGTACAACTCCAGTGAGGGAGTTCCTGGAATGCCGCTCTGTACAAGGATGATGGATGATGGCGAAAACCTAATCTCCTGCATCCGCACGCCACCCCCCCCCCCACCCCACCCCATTCATAGTAAGGGCATATTACATCTGATTCCCCCCTTCCTCCTTTCCCTGCATGATTGTCCTTCTGATCCATGGAAGAAATCATATTTGCAAGGTACTCGTTCCCCTTTCCCAACTAGTTGTGTGGGTCTACCTCGACTGGCCTCTATCCAACAATGCAGGTATGTTGTAATAGATTTTCTATTGTAATTGATGTTCGTAGGTTGTGTGTGCTTAGATCATCTGAGTTTCAATTGGTCTGTCATGTGGATTTAGGTGTCGTTTTGTTTTTCCTTTTCTCTCGGGTCTGTGTTGCATCCGCAGGAGGCAAAGCCCCAAAGCAACCCTCATATATACTTCAACAGCCTCTAAAACCTCTGCACCTCTTTTTCTTCTCATGTGGCATGGATCTTGGCTCCAGGTCACTTATCGGAATCCATCCACCCATATTCTCTTAGCTGGAGAGACACATATAACAGATCCCCCATGGTGTCTCAAGAAAATGAAGCCTTTGAGGCCCAAGTGTCTCCTGTTTTCATGTGGGTAGATTCTTGCATTTATGGCTGTGGATGGCTGTGGCTGTGCCTATGCCTACCCAGGTCTTTGCCTGTGTTTTTTTTTTTTTTTTGGCATTTGCCTGTCGCCCTGTGCTTGTCTGGATCTCTGCCTGCCAACGCTTGTGTTGGCGTCTATGTATCCTAGAAAATGTTAGATGAAATTACATTGTGTTCATTTTCATGCTGGGCTTCCCATTGTAGGCTCGAAACTTGTGGGTTTAGATCATTCATGTATCTATGATGCCCATTTAATTGAATTCTTACTCTTCCTTCAAATATGTGTTGACATCATTTATGCATGATTTTTGTGTATATGTGTGATACAATGTGTATTGTATATCTGAAGTTATATGGGGAAGTGCACGGCTAATACACAGCCAATAGGTGTACAAATGCTTATTCTTCGTCATTGATATGGATGTGTGTTTAAAAAGAACATAACATATCATTCAGTTCTTTTTGATATGGGTATATCAATGGGTGGAAAATATGGACTTGACCATGCTTAGGGGTTTATCGTCATCTTCCACACATGATTTTCAGATGATTATGACTTTGTGTGCTGGACCATTCCTTGTCGATCGAAATAGGCATTTCCTCTACATCGAGGAGAACTCGAAGACCTTTGATACATGTTTAGACCCTTTAGTTGTAAATAAGCAATTCATGAAAACACATTCGAATAGATTGGGATGTATAACCCATAGCCCCATACTCCGCCTTTCTGGATGAGAATAGGATCTTTCTTTCTTCTTCTTTTTTCGGGGGGTATCCTCCCTAACTTTCCCAAGAAAAGTGAGGACTGATTTACAAATTCTTCGCCATTTAGGGACTGATTTGACATTTTTTGTCATACAGAAGTTAATTCGTAATTTTTTTTAGGAATGGGGGCTGTTGTATAACCCTTTTTCTTGGGTGCTACCCCATAAAACATCATTTCTGAATTTTCAGAATTGGTCTTAACAATTATTTCATCTAGAAGTGTTAAGTTTAGCCGGTTCACTATATCTCTTGGTCGTTTACACAAATAAACGAAGGACAGGGTTTATTTGTAATTTTCTGTTTTAATATGCATGAATAGTATTCCCCATCGTGTACACACCAAGTGAGGACATTTTAACATTTCTTTCACTCATTCCTTAGGTATAAACATGATCTTGACAAGAATAGTCCATTGGGGTAATTTATCAACCCAGAAGGACCTATTTACAAGAAGTACATGGCTTGGTATATGGCCTTGCCTGAAGCAAAAAGACCACACAACACTTCACACTTCAGACTTTCGCAGGGAGGGGCTTGGGCGATTTCTTCAAGCTCTCCTTCTTGGCCGATTTTTAGATCCCCAAGACTTGGTGGTTTTCAGCTCTGCTTTCTTTCTTGGTGTTTGCCTCCTTTATAGGAGCTTGGGTGGAGAGTTGGACATCCCACCGGAACATCTCCAAGCATCCCACCGGAGCATCTTCATTAAGGTAAGATTCTTCTGTGTTTTTTTTTTTTAGATGAGGGAGTTGGGATCCCATCAGACGCCCTTTGGTGGTGACCGGTGGGCTCCCCACTGCGGCGGTGGGAGTCCCACAGGGTCGCGGGGCCCCAGTGGGAGTCCCACGAGCTGCTGTGGACTCCCACCGGACAGGCGTATGGCCCGGTGGGGCAGTCCACCGCGGGTCCCACCGGCGCAACTCCCGTTGGGACTCCCACAGAGCGTAGATCCCGATGGGACCCTTGGAAATCTCCTTTCCTATATATTAAGCCACGTGGCTATTGTTTCCACCACGTGTGTTACTCCAAGGGTGAATATTTTTGTCTGTTTGTTGTGCAAGAATCTGTGCCCGTGCCACGTCATTTTAGTCGCCATGGGTATTGGGGCCGACCCCGTCACATGTTTAATATTGCGCGCCACATAGGACGACTTCCACCAGAACATTCCGGGACGTTAAATTTATTCACACGGAGAATTTTTAATCCGAAAACACCGGGGATAAATTGGTTTCTGCTCCGGCTTGGCCCCGAACGGCTTTTTCAAAGTTCTGAGATGTGCAGAAATATTTCTTTTTCTGCTGTTTATTTATTCCAAAAATTCAGAATAATATTTTTATTTTTATTCATTCATCCTGAAAATTCAGAATAAATAGATTCGGGGGTTATTTTTACGCGAAACTCCGGACAAATATTTTCCTCCCCATGTACTTGCTCTAAATATTTAAAACAAATATCTGATGCGGGACCAAGGGGAGAAAGTGGGGAGGGATGCTGGAATCTCACAGGAGAGGGAGGCAAGCCACCGGAATCACACTGGGTTAGGGTTCTCACCCTTGGGCATCACACCCACACACAGAGATACACTCAAAGCTCATTTTTCTTCGTTCCTCCTCCAAAAGTTGAGAATACACGAGTATTTAAATAGGTTGGGAACCCTAGTGGCCCTCCTCATAACCCTAAAGACCAAAATACCCTCAGACCCCTTCACAAAATATAAAAGCACAATATGGCCCAAACAGGGCGGCCCAGTATGACCTCAAGTTTAATAAAAGATCCAAAAAAGATAATATTTGTTTTTTTTTTTTAACTAGACTCAATTAAAGTGAAAATACATAATAAAAATAAAAATGACTACACAAATGTCGCCGAGGTACGACACGCCAATAAAACTCGTAGTCTACAGTCATGAGTCTCCCTCCTCATCCATCACAGGTCTCATTTCCCATCAATCTCCCCCACTTCGAAAAAATTTGTCCTCGAATTTTGAAGTGCCGTAGTAGGACGAAGGCGAACACAAAAGTGCACATATAGAACTACATGCAAACAATCAAATCAGGACCTCGAATTGGTGGCCAATATGTGCCTCACAAAATCTGACCACACTAAATCACCACAAGACAACTCCAAAAATATATAGCATCAGAAGGAACAACTGACGAAGCATCCTCAATATAGTGTCGTCAATCAAGTCAAGTCCAGACATAAGAAATAACTCTGATCCCAAGTATCATTAGAACGGTTGTCAAAATACTCTCAAAAGACGAGGCAAAATGAGTGTGCTATCATCTATCAAATCAAACCCAAAATCAACAAATAAGTTTTCATCCCACTTGTCTTGTGACAGAGACCATGTTAGCATCTCTGTTTCACTCTTTGGCCCATGCGGGATCGGCTTCATAGGTCACTTCCTTAATTAGGGGCTTGACACTAGCAAAAACATGCTTAGGAAAATAAAATTTACCTCTTATATGTGGTTGGTTGGATGATAAAATAGATAGGTTAGAGTCTATAATAACATGTCGTTCTTCCAACCACTCTTTTCCCAAAGTATACAAGATCTCGAGGGATCCTAGTGCACCATGTTTCCATCAAAATAATTAACTGATTTCAACTGGTTTGTGCCTAAATTTCCGGTGAAACTCTACAAAAGCCCAATCACCGTTAACAATAATCTCACCAATTTGCAATAAAATATCAACAGTACTCGGGAAACATAATTGTCCTGTTGCTGCTCGTTGAGTACTATTTCTGCTGGCTTCTCATTTGGTAGACAGACGATGAAGCTAAAATTCATATGGCACATGTGTAAGAGATTACCCAAATTGAGACCACACTATAGAGCCGAATGGATTCTACAGGGCACATGACACTATTGACTGGGATTCATCGAGACGATCATAATGGCACAAACAGCACGTGAATCAAGTGCAAATGAATCCCAATGCTAACGTGCGATAGCTAGTGCACCACCTGTGCACTAATAGTCGGCTAGTTTACTGTAGCAAACCGATCAGACAGACTTGATCTGGTCCAATTAAAAGGGGTCGGGTCTTCTTCTCCCCTCCCCCTTTACTCCAACCCTCGCATAGGGAGAGATAAGAGAGGGAGAGGAAGAGTGACCACGACGGCTGCGAAGGTGGAGCTAGGGGCAAGGACGATGATAGACGACAGAGCCCGGCGACTGCGGTGGATGGCGGGGCTAGCGACCACGATGACGACAGCAACTCTGACGAAGGCGACCTCGCAGGGTGGACCGTGACGCTGGGAGATTGGGCTATCCGCGGCGGGGGTGGCGTCACTGGCTGGCCCGTGTGTAGGCGCTGAGGGGGCCGGTGCGCGGGGGTGTCACGGGAGGGATCCGCGTGTGGGCAAGGGAGAAGCAAAATGTCTGCGTCGCGAGAGGAGCCTGTGCATCGGCACGGTGTGCAGGGGCGTCGCGGGATGGCCCATGCTGGCGTTGACGGCGAGTTTGGAGATGGAAGAGACGGCAGGGTTGGCTGTGCGCAGGGAATGAAAAAATTACGGCCAAAACGAATCCCGACTCCGTGGAAGAAGCCGATTGCTGCTCTAATACAAAGTTGATGCGGGACCAAGGGAAGAAAGTGGGGGGGATGCTGGAATCTCACCGGAGAGGGAGGCAAAGCCGTCGGAATCACACCGGGTTAGGGTTTCTCATCCTTGGGCATCACACCCACACATAAGAGATACACTCAAAGCTCATTTTCTTCTTCTTTTCTTCATTCCATCCTCCAAAAGTTAGGAATACATGAGTATTTAAACAGGTTGGGAACCCTAGTGGCCCTCCTCATAACCTAAAGACCAAAAATACCCTCAGACCCCTTCACAAAATATAAAAGCACAAATATGGCCCAAACTGGTGCGGCCCAGTATGACATCAAGTTTAATAAAAGAAGACCCAAAAAAGATAATATTTATTTTTTTAACTAGACTTAATAAAGTGAAAATACATAATAAAAATAAAAATGACTACACGAATATCGCCGAGGTACGACACGGCAATAAAACTCAATCTACAATCATGAGTCTCGTTCTGTATCTATCACGGGTCCCATTTCCAATCAGTATCTCTCGGGTAGTACAATTCATGAGGGAAATTTTTGGGCTCGACAATGTGCTTGATGGGTTTATTACATATTGCATGCGGAGGGAAGAATATATAATTATATAATTTCAAGAGTTAAAAATTAAAACAATATTTTGTCATTATTAGATGTAGACACACACTCATCATTATTCATGTGTTCTTGAAAATGTTAGGTGCCCTTAATATTCACAGCATTAAATGTAAGGTCCCCTTAATAACCCTTCATCATCATTTTGTGTATTTGCTTCATGTATTGTACAGGGTTCGTCGGATCGGTGTACCGCGTCGACCCAATCGTCTCGCCCCTCGCCCCCTCCTCCTCCCATGTCTGCCTACCTCCCCCTCCAGTCCCCCCCCCCTTCGATCACCCCCTCCCCTCTGTCTCGCCCCCTCCCCTCTGCCCACCCCCTCTGATCTCCCCCTCCATCTTGCCCCCCGCCCCCCCCCCCCCCCCGCTCCCTCCTCTCCACCCCCTCCCCCGTCTCGCCCCCACCCTCCCCTTCTATCGCAATGGTGGCGGCGCTCCTCCCCTCCTCGATGCAGCACAGGCAGGGAAGGAGGGAGAGAGGCGGCGGCGGCGGCAGCGCCAAGCGACAGCAATAGCAACGCTCTCCCTCCTCCTCGACGACGGAAGCGCGGCGAGGGGAAGGAGAGAGGGAGGCGGCGCGAGAAGAGGACGCAGAGAGGAAGAAGAAGAGGGGTAAGAAGACTGCACTGCACGGCCGATAAGCCCATGCCGCCGCGGATGCCGTGATCCATGGTATTGTACATTGTATATAATTGTTATGGGGTAAAGTGCAAAGCTAAACCCAATGCTTGTGATTCTTACATGTGAATTTCCAATATGTTTAACATGTATTTTTTATGCAAAAAGAAGGGTGGAGGGGAAGATCTGGGTTGCTAATTGGCGAGACAATCTGACAAAGAATAGCTTGATATTTGGTTGATCACAAAGTTATCATGCTGGATATGTCAATGGTAATTTATGAAAGATGCATGAAAGCAAACGGTGAAAAAAATCAATAAGGAGACTAAGCTAGCTATTCCCTTAAAAATTTGAAAAATCAATTGAAGAAGCTCTACAGTCTTTATCTGAACTTAAAGAACCATTCCGGTTAGGGGTGGGATGAAGAGAAGAGCATGCTGGTACTTACAACTGATGATGCATGCGAAAAGCTATTATCGGTATGTGTTTAAATTGCCACATTTTCACATATCTCTACTTCCCAACACCCATTAATAACATGCAACCTGTAAAAATTACATAAAAATAAAGGGTACAAGCAATAACAAGGGAAGCCATTTATATTTATGGAACAAATGTTCATATTTTTTCTACCACTATGGCTAAGGGGGAACATAGCTGTCCTAACTCAGGGACTTCTTACTTGGACACCAGAGATGAACCATGCATGGTTGATGAGGATGAGGATCTTGACTTAGATTTAGACTTCACTGACATGGAAAGCAATGAAGCACCAACACCCAACCATGACACTCCCATAGCCACTCCTGTTGGCCATATGAACCCCACTGGATCATCGGGAAGTAAAAAAGAAAGTGAAACTCAGATGGATGCTCAGATTGGCAGGAAAAAATTGCATAAGATAGGTGAGGAGGGATTGGCATTGCATGGGGAAACGTTGGAGGCTTGGAGCACACAAAGAACTGCTCCACAAGTCTCAGTTTCTATTGATGAGCTCATGAATGTCAGTGGAATACCGACTGAATTCTTCTACAAAACTGTAGACTTCGGAAAACCTGTTGAAGACAGGAGCATTTTCTTGCCACTTCTGGAGAATTTGCATCTTGAGTGGAACATGTCTCACCTTGGCTATATGCGATGTGACTTATATCCTTTAAGCGCAATGAGCATTACATCCTTTGCTGTTACATTACCTTTTTCTTAAATCCTTTGCTGTCATGAATATCTTTTTACCATAATTTAAGCTTAGCACGTGCTCTATATCCTGCTTCCATGTATACATGTCATGAATTCATATGAAACTAACATAAGTATGTGGACTTCTATCATTTTCCAACACTTATGTTAATAATATACATACTTTCATTTGATTTAGGCTGTTATCTGGAATGGCTTCATCATCTACCCCTGATTTTGACCTTCTTAATTTTGTGACGGAGGAAGAGGATTATTGGGGGGATATTGAGGGAAGTTTAGTGCTACTCGACACGAGTCATGTTCGGAAACCTAATCCAAGTAGGGCGATGCACACTGAACACGGTAAGGAGGTAGATGGGTGAAAGAAGTGATGGCTGGGCATATGGGTAGGTTGTATTGAAGTTTTTCAGAGCATCCTTCCATGTTCTTCTTTTGAAAAATGGATAATACCACTGATTATATTAGAGGGGGAAAAGGATGTACATGTATGAGAAACATCAAAACCCTGTTACAAAAAGAAACTCCACAGCAGGCCAGAGTGCCCCTCATTAACTCCCCAAAAGCAAAAAGAAAGAGGAGTTAAAGTTACATAAATGTTTGGCCCAGAAAAGCACTTTATCTTTCAAAAAGGAAAATAGACTATCCTCAGACCTAGCTTCCATCCTGAACACCCCGTTGTTCCGTTCAGTCCATAATGCCCAAAGGTGTTGCATGGACCATGGAGAATAAGCCACCAAAAAGCTCTATCACTCTTGTCAGCCCATGATCTCCTCCACTGTGAAAAGAGATACTGAGGCTAAGCAAGGTGTAACTTCTGCCCCATCCTCACCCATATGCCCCTAGCCCTAGCAAAAGAACAAAGCACAAGATGTGGTCGAGTCTTCTTCTCCATCTCCACACAAGGAGCAAACCTTCTGTTATCCTTTCATGTTCTTAAGAATCAGGGACAAACTCATGGAACGAGGTTTCCTACAAGACATAAAGAACATGCAGCTGGAGAACAACTGGCCATTTTTCTGTTAGAGGTAGATCATTGGATTGGGTTACGGGAATGGTTTCAACACTCCAATGAGACCATTGGTCAGCATTTCAACAATGTGTTGATGGCAGTGCTATCAATTCGCCAGATTATATTAAGAAGCCAACGGAGGGTACACCCATTGACCCAGGATTCGAGATGATCTAAAATATTATCCTTTCTTCAAAGTAATTTTATCCTACTTTGCTTTCTCACACATTTACTATGTTCAAGTAAGTGCTTTATACATATTTAGCATGCCCACAGAATGCAGTGGGTGCAATTGATGGCACACATACTGCTGCCAAAGTTCCACTAGTTGACCAGCCTCGTAATCAGAATTGCAAAGGTGACACATCACAAAATGTCATGGGCTGTGCGAACTTTGATATGTTATTCACAGTGTTGATGTTGAATGGGAGGGATCTGCGGCAGAGATGAGTCTTAAAGTGGGCTCTAGATAAAGGGCAGTTTCAATGTGCCTTAAGGTAAAGGCTGGACAAGATGGTCAATAAGCATTTTGGTATTAGAAACCTCTACATGAAACTTAAATAACTTCTTCTTCATCATCATCATCAGAGCCTTATCCCATTATTTGGGGTCAGTTACATGAATCTTGTTCCGCCAAAGATTTCTATCAAGTGTTATATTCGTGTTTAACCCAGAAACGTATCGGTTTCGGCCGAAACCAACAACCATGCTGTAATGCAAGGTCCACAAGGCTTATGTACAGAAACAAGGACTGAAATATGCAAACAGAGACCATAGTTTTTGAATGCTCAAAAGACATCTTATGATTGTTTTTTTTTGCAGGTTTTAGTTAAGAAATATGTGAAACTGGGTTTTGTGGTTCATATTGCAACAGTTGTCTTCTTGTGCAGGGTGTACATTTTACTCATGATTACAACCTCTATGGGTTATGTGGTTTGACATAGTATATGGCAACTGTGGTCCAGTAAATCTTTTAGCATGTACACTTGTCCTTTTGTGCAGGGTGTACATTTTCAGATTTGAAAACAATCTGTTTAGGGGTTTTGTGTTTGATAAAGCATATGCCACTTGTGGTTAATGTACCACTTTGCAACCCCTACACCTTACTCCTCCAACTCATAGGGGCAACCACTAGATGTTTGAAATAAGGCAGATTTGGACGCTTGGTGTGATTTACAAACCCATGTATATGTGTGAAGCAACTATGATATCCCAGTTGAGCCCAGCTGGCACAAACTAAAAGCCAGTGTCACAATAAGGCAGGTTGGTCATTGGCAGATATGCATAGTTGTATAGTGAAGTCCAAACTATGGCCACACCACTCCAAGGTGAATGCGAAGCAGGGTGGTGTCTTGTTCGTACTGCACGTACTAGCACCAATCCACAACACCAGTACTATTGTTGCCCCTAGCGGTAAGTTTTATGTTTATTTCACCTATGTTTACTCTCAGATCACTGTCTTAACAATGCTTTCTGTGGCTGGCTATAGGCCAAAAATGGTAATCATTGCACTTTCTCATGTGGGTTGACCACAAGGGCCCTTGTATGGTTTGCCAGATCGGATCGAATCGGTCCGATTCGCCGAATAGGATCGAATCATGAGAACCTGATTCGCCCGATTCCCATCCGATTCCCATGCGAATCGTTCCGATTCTAGCGAATCGTGGCGGATCAGGAAAAACCCGATTCGCCCCGATTCCCGATGCGTCGAACCTTAGACTGTAGAAGGCGGACTTCTACAACTCCCAAATCAAAGGGAAGGGATTCTATGTCTGTCCAGATTCTAAGGTACAATGTGTTTTATATTCATGTATGCCATTTGCGTCTATCTTTTGCATAGATGTAACTTATTTTATGTATGTTGTTTACATTTATTTGTAGCCTGGTGTCCCACGATCAGGGTGTGGGTTTTTCAAGTGGGCTGAAGAAGGTGGAAAGGATGGCCATGCAATGAAAGAAGACACAAAGGATAATTCAGAGGAACTGTCTTTCTATCAGAGTTTTCTCAAATGATTCAGAAAGAAAAATATGCCACATAGAGCAATGTAGCTTTCTTTGAACGTCTACTATCAAGCTTTGAAATCTGAATATTTGTAAAAGGTAATATCATGTAGACCAATGTGTGCCTACATGTAAGCAATCGAAACTACCTGTTTTATGAATTTCTTATGTGAACCACTTCAGTTATGAATGAGTATCAGATAATTGTAGCTATGTTTCATGCAGTTGATTTTTGAATGAAATCCAAACAATTTCAACTATGTTCGAAGGGGTTTGATGTGCAACTCTTCACTAATTTGTGAATATCAGTCTTATTTAACTATTGTTTTTTATAAGTTGTGCCATCCCAAAA
The DNA here is from genome assembly GCA_014218235.1 of Colocasia esculenta. Taxonomy (NCBI): domain Eukaryota; kingdom Viridiplantae; phylum Streptophyta; class Magnoliopsida; order Alismatales; family Araceae; genus Colocasia; species Colocasia esculenta. Next base: position 18,741 of record JACBKR010002191.1, read on the forward strand.
TTAACGTTAAGTTAATGAATCGACATTCCTTCAGGTTATTGTCCAAGTAACCTACATATGAATGGATGCTTGTACATCAAATAAGTTGTGTAAGAAACTGAATCATTGCAAGTACCAATGTTATTCTTACCTGTAACATATAACCATGTTTTGACTAAGTACCAAAGAATGTATATAGCCTAAGCGAAAGTTGGTTTATACCAATTAATGCAGAATTATACTATATACCAATGGTGAAAATTGCGATGATTAAATTATCTACTTTGTACCATAATTTTTTCTTTCTTTTTTTTGAAAAGTGGACGATACCACTCAATATATTAAGAAAGAACAATATACAAGTATGGGGAGTAGCATAATTTTTTCTACATGGTAATTGATGAAATAATGATGTGTTTACAATATCACACATGAAAATCACCACTGTCTACAATGATGACACATACATTATGCTAAGTCCCAAGTATCCGAGCCAAACAAGGATGATGGGGAACGAGAAGCTGCAGAACTGTTTGGCCCATTTGAGGCCCATGTGGAGTCTTCTATATTTTTCTGTAATTTTGGTGCAATTTTCGCACTATTTCTTGAGTCTATGGGTAAAGTCGTCCAAAAGTTTCAAATTAGTGTCCATTTAGCTTTTATTATGTATTTTTGCATTTATTTATTTGAGTGAAGTCTTATTTAGGTAGGATTTTGTATTTTCTTTTCTTTACATCTCTAATTTTTTAACTCTTATTAGGATAGAAATGTATTTATTTTGGAGTCCATATTTTGAAGGCTAATAGGATTGGGAGTATCCCAATTCCTTTAAATATGGTTGTACTCATGCTTATGAAATTATGGAATGAATGAATGAAAGTAGAAATCCCGTTTGGGCCGTCTCCTCCTTTCCCTCCTCCCAGGTGTGAAACCCTACGCGCGAAGCCTTTCTCCTTCTCCCTCTGGGTGTGAAGCCCATCTCTCCTACTTGTCCCGCATCAACTTTGTATCAAAGCAAACTCTGATCCCTGTTGCGTCGTGCGCTTCTTCTTCCTTGTTCTTCTTCTCCACGCTCTGCACACGCCTGCCTCACCACCTAACCGTCCGCACGTCCCCCCCACCCCTATTCCTCTCTCCTCAGCTCTCACGAACACCCCTTGCCGGTCAAGCCCCTACGCCCACACTTGCCCCATGAGAGCGACGGGACCCCAGCTCCCACTTCCATCTTGCCACACTGCCATCACAAAAACCTCCCCCACCCTCTCTCTCTCTACGCGAAGAGGCAGCCAGCCTCCTCCTTCCGCCATCGCCGCGCTGCAGTCCCCCCCCCCACCCTCTCTTTTGTGCGTAGCCGGCCTACAACACGGAGCCCACCGCCCCCACCTTCGTTACCTTCCCACCACCGCTGCACCCGCCACCACTCTCTTCGCCGCAACACCCACCCCCGCGCACCCTCCTATGTTCTCCCCCTCTCTCGTTCTCTCTCTCACCGTGTTGTTCCCTCTATCGTTCTCTCTCTTGCTCTCTCTCAACTTCACCAGTAGAAGAAGGAGAAGAAGAGGACCAAGGGGGTAAGGCCACCCTCTGTTGGAGCTTCCATTGTCGCCGCAGCCGGCCCCACCACCCGCCGCCGACCGTCACTGCCTCTGCCTCAGTCCCGCCATCGCAGTTGCCGTTGTTGCCTTTTCTCTCCCTCTTGGCTTCTCCCAGTGCAAGGGTTGGGAGAGAAACCCGACCAACTTAAGTGGACTGGGTCAAACCGGTCCACCTCACCCTGTTGCTATAATGCATGGCGGTGCACCAGGGCTGCTATCGCACCGCCAGCACAGGGGCCTCCTTTGTGCTCCGATTCACATGCCATGTGTGCCATTGTGATCGTCTCGACGAATCCCAGTCAATCAGTGGCCTGCACCCTGCAGCAGTCCATCCTATTCCACACTAGTGGTCTCAATTTGGATAATCTCTTACACATGTGCCACATGAATTTTAACTTCCTCGTCCGCCTACCAAATGAGAAGCCGACAAAAAATAGTACTCAATGAGGAGCATCAAGACAATTATGTTTCCCAAACTATTGTTGATATTTTATTGCAAACCGGCAAAATTATTGTTGATGGTGATCAGACTTTTGTCGAGTTTCACCGGTAATTTTTAGGCAAAATCAGTTGAATTTGCTAATTATTTTGATGGAACATGGTGCATTATTGATTCCTCGAGATCCTACATTGTTTTGGGAGAAGAGTGGATGGAAGAGCGACATGTTACTATAGACTCTAACCAATCTATTTGTATCATCCAGCCACCACATTTAAGGGGCAAATTTTGTTTTCCCAAGTATACTTCTACCGTTGTCAAGCCAATGCTTTCAGAGAAGACTATGACTCATGAAAAGCCACTAGAGTTGACAACTATTGTTGTCGGTGTATGTGTGAAGTTTATGGCTATTAATACTTGGGATCATGGCTTGTTCGTTGAGTTCAGACTTCATTTGATATGTGATGATGTGTTTGAGGTAGGCCCATCATTGACAACTGTCAGTGATCCACGAGATTTCACTAGAGATCAGTGCATCTATGATATGATATGGTGTGATCTTGACGCACACATTGAATGCGGACTGCAACTTTTCAAATGGCATATTAGTTTGGATGTCTCTACGAAGACTTTATTAGTACATGGCTTTGTTATTCTCCTGCCTACTGTATGGATACTACAATACTTCAAAACTTGAGGATGAGTTTTCTCGAACCAGGGGAGAATGATGAGGAACGAGGAGCTGCAGAATTGTTTGGCCCATTTGAGGCCCATGTGGAGTCTTTTATATTTTTCTGTAATTTGGTGCAATTTTTGCACTATTTCTAGAGTCTGTGGGTAAAATCATCCAAAAGGTCAAATTAAGAGTCCATTTAGCTTTTATTATTTACTTTTGCATTTCTTCATTTGAGTGAAGTCTTATTTAGGTAGGATTCTATATTTTCCTTTCTTTAGATCTCTAATTTGTTAATCTTATTAGGATTGGGAGCAGCCCAATTCCTTTAAATATGGTTGTACCCAAGCTTACGGAATTATGGAATGAATGAATGAAAGCAGAAATCATGTTTGGGCCGTCTCCCTCCTTGCCCTCTCCCAGGTGTGAAACCCTAGGAGCGAAGCCTTTCTCCTTCTCCCTCCAGGGGTAAAGCCCATCTCTCCTGCTTGTCCCGCATCAAAGGATCTATGAATGCCCTTGTAAGTTGTAACCCAGGATAAACAGAGTACAATTGTTTATTTCTATGTATTATCCCCATTTTTCCACCAAATGGGGGTTAGGACATGCCCTTGGTACCTGGGTTAGGCATGGCAAAACAGTCCGCATTTCATCCTTATCCCCACCCCTATCCACATTTGCATCAAACAGAGAATAAATTCAGGTTTGATTTATCCTAGTGCATACTAAACGGCTGTAGGAATAGGAATAGGCATAAATGAACCTGGCATGACTTATGCCTATTCCCCTCCTCTCCTATCCCAATACCAAACATGACCTAAGAAATCAAGGCTTCAAAAGTTGCCACAGATCAGTAAACCCATATCCATTCTTAAAGGATATTGTTGAACATGGTGTATCATTCTCATCTTTGGCATCATATTGACCAATCCTGTCAAATTAACAAGCGCTGACTGCTTCCAAACGGCAAGCAGCAACTACCTGTGCCTTGGGGGCATATTTAAAGCCTGCACATGCACACTTATGGCACTGAAGTGTCCTTGTCTCCCTCAGCTTCTCTAATAATGATCTTGATGTCATTCTGTATTTGACATTTTCAATCTTGTGAATTTCCAGCTACTGTAGTTGTAATTTGATACCAATTGCCATCTAAATAAAGGCACTAGGACAAGACCACCAAAACACTAAAATTGTCTCCAAACAAAAACTTCTAAGTGATTGAAATCTCAATATTAATAATCTTGGGGAATTTGTGGCACCCAAGCCACATCTCTTGTTCACGCCTGGGTACCTACGGCAGTCTGTAGAATGTAATGCACTCTAATTTGCCATGTGTTTTAATGGCTTCTCTGCAATTTTCATGTATGAATAACCAGAGACTGTCCATGTTTTACATCTTAAATAGCCACACCAACAATCTAAATCTAATGATTTGCATTCCTCAAAGGTTTCCTATTCTGCAAACAAACTTTTAATTTGCAGCCAACCACATCCCTAAGGGTAGGATAAGACGCCTGGCACCCATTTGGCAATTGATGAAGTATGGGAAGAATAGTTTTCCTTATGCATATTATTTAGAAAATGGTTAGAATGTAGAACTGGTATATCCAACCCCTTTTCAGAGAAACTGAATATTAATCACGATCAAGTGCTATTGCCATAAAAAGGTTCTAGTTGCCAAACTTTTTTGACACCGAAGGTCAGATAACCCCTCTTGCACCTCCTCATTTGTTGACACAGAAGGTATTGGGGCATGCAAAACTGCCTTTTAAAGGCCATCTTTCCAGTTCATACATTTCATGCTCACAGGGGTATTAAGCCTGGGCACATGCTCATTCAGGCAAATCCTGGCACAGCCACCCTATAACAGAGGCTTTGTAACAAATCAGTGCAAGCCCTTGTTTAAGTTCTACAATGGTCAAAGAAATAAAATGCATGTTGGAGGAAAAACTGTAATTGGAATACAGAAAAGCATATTCTCATAAAAGAACACGAGAATATCACATGCAATCGATTAGAATGCAGTACACAAACACATTCTAGTAACTCCTAAGCCACTAAGTTATTACCTGTCGTACCATGAGTGCCAGAGATATTTGATATTAGTTTGATGATCTGCTCCAGTAACGAAAACAATACAACTAGATTCATTTGTTTGTCTATAATAGATTCAATGGTAGAGGAAGTATTCTTGGAAGCCTCATACTTCAAATAAGCAAGTTCATCGAGCAGAACTGCAACTTCAACCCTTGCAGATTCAAGAATAAGTAACAATGACCTGTAAGAGAGTGGAGAAACTGAGACAATGAGAACAAAAGCAAAAGAAACTTAATTAGGTATGATATGAAACCATGAGCCTTACTTGTCAACCGACAACGGATTTTGATCATCAGGTAAATGTGTGCAATCCAGTAGCCAGTTCTCTCCAAGAATGGACATTGTTGACTCCACTAGAATAAGAGCCCGAAACTTATCCGCAGAAGCTACAAATTGACAAGGTCAAAAACAACTGATGCCAATAAGGAGCAATTTATGCTGCTTCATCCCATTCTTAGTTTGTCAGCGAAAGTGGAACACAATACAGTAAGAAGATTATAAAAGGGCCTATATGTTCACTTAGAATTTTGGAAGACAGGACCAAGAATTTGAATAAAATGTTCCAGCAGGCATCGGTTCAATGCCAACCACTCACTTCTTGTGCCAAAAATACATGACAGATCAAGTAAGATTGTATAATGCTGTTGTTTCTACAGAGAACTTGCATATTAAGGAGTGCAGGAGACGCATCAAGGAGAAAGGAATGGACAAAGAAGAAGAAATGCAGGCTGTCACCACACTGCCATTTGTCTGCCGATCATGTGCGATGGCAGCAGTTGCCAGAGGAGAAGCAGTTAGAGCAGGAGGAGGAAACAGAGAAAGAGAACGAAGGAGAAATAACAGATAAAGAAGACAATAAAATTAAGAATAAAGTATGTTATGATCAGCCTCCTGGCCATCTGTTATGGAAAGGACCTCCATGCTACCTGAGACCACAAAGACCTCAAAAGAAATATTTTTACCTTTTCATTTAAAACATTCCAACAACTTCCCGGAGATCAATTCTAGCTTATAAGTAAAATTAAGGAAAATCATAGTCTATAGTCTTGGGACTCTTGGCCACATCCTGAATATAACATCATTATCAGAATGATGAAAAATGGATTTTCAACTATTTTAAAGGTCTGGAGAACTAAATAAGTCAACCACCTTAAAAAATCAACATATCTTACCAACACGATTTTGTAGAATAGCCAAAATACCAACGTGCATATAAGCGGCCCAAACTTTATCAGTGACCGACTTCAAAGCGCCATGCAGCATTTCCTGCATGAGAAAACTCTGTAGTTGACTTTAAGGTGAAAGTGAACTATAATCCCTTACAGGAACAACTGGGGGATTTGATTGCTGGGCACTTTTAAGAAATTATTGACAAATTGAAAAGCCACCTGTTCTCCAAAAGACAAGAAAATGAGAAGAAACTAAACATTCATCCGATATTTCAACTGACTGCATTTAACCTCAAACTCATTTCAATGAAATACTAATATACATGGACATGATTTTCTTCAATGGGAATTATGATTTTTTTCAATGTGCATGTAAATGTCTTTTTCTTTAAGAAGGAATGTTCCCGATGGAGACCTATTTTGAAGTGTCTACATACCTAAACAGTTCTATTAATCAACAGAATGACGGCATAAGGCTCTTGATAGATTTATTATCATTTTTTGGGGGGGAAAGTAGAATCTACCACCAGTTTCGTTAAAAAACAGAGGAGGTACAATAGTTTTGTTTATTTGCTTATTGGATTGTGTAAAAGCTGAAGAATAGTTGGCGGGGTACTTAAGTCTCACATTTCAACTTGTTCGGTTGAGTGGCTTTTGCTTAATTGCTTGTAGTTGTTCTGATTGACCACTTGAGACTTGAGTTGAGGGTCACTGTAATCATGCATATTTGTTTTTAAAAAGGAATACACATGGTCGCTGTAATGATGTATATTGTTTTTTAAAAAGGAATTCAAGTGGTCGCTGTAATCATGCATATTGTTTTTTTTTCAAAGAACTAATAAAATTATGAGTAGCTGAGTAAATTCTAATGCATGTGCATGTGACCAGCAAGTCTTCTCCATACTCCCTCCCATCCTTATTTTGTTGTCCTCTTCCAAGTTTCAACAGTTTGGATATATATTGGCACAAAGCTTCAGATCAATAATCTAAGTTCTTATGGTAGTCAAAGCGTGCTAACAACGTTTCTCACACCAGAGTCAGCAGTACTGTGCTGCCATATGAATCCAATGCAACAATAGAAACAGTACAGCATTCAACAATGACTTTCCTCAGTCCATAAAGATTAACGCAGTCATCTTTTCTTCCTTTTTATATAATTACAAATTCTTGTATTGTGTGTCCTTCAACATCCTAAGAGGCTCCACATTCTCTTCTACTCTTGAGCCCCTACATCAAAGTTTGCAAAAAAAATGGACTCATGTCCATGTTTTCCTTGTAATATCCACACAAAAAAACCCTTGCTCTGACATCTTTTCTGAACCTCATCACCATGCTATTGTCCACATGAATATCCTGATTTTGATTGGAAGTTTCCTGTTCCAAACACTCTTGTGCCAAGGGACCTTCTGACACCCCTTGCACCAGAATTCTCACTGTTCATTTGACTGAGAATATTCCTGATCTTTCCCACCACCTAATTCTGATCTCTCTTCCCATATATTATGTTCATATTATCCAGCAAATGTGGAAATACTATAAACTCAATTTTTTTCTGCTTTTTGAGGTTTCATATGAATTTCACATTCCATTATTGATTCAGTCCTGAGTTCACCCAGGCCACACTAGAGTGATCCCTATTTGATAAGGCAATTTATATAGGTATGGAAAACTTCCTTCACATGAATGCCCAAATCCACATATGATCACTTCTTTGCCATGATATCATTAGACACCATTGTGCATGTTCAAATGGATATCTCAAATATATTCACATAATGAAAGCCAGCAGGCCATGTGAGACGATGTTAAAAGTATACAAATCCTCTTCAAAGTCTGAGGTCAATTTTCTTTAAAAGCCATTACTTGTCTCAAATCCTTCAAGGATTATGTGTTGTTTCAAGAGCTAAGCTACTTTCAAATGACTCATAAATCCTGAAAAGAATAGCCAGAACTCAATACACCCTGCCCAGAGAACTATTCTATTTAAATGTTAAACTCATGCCACTTTTACCAACTCCTAAAGATTCTCATATCCAGGAGTAAGCTTAAACTGCAACCATAATAAAAGAAGGTAGAAAGCATATGATAGACCATGTATGAGTGATGTGGGATGAGCTGGGCCTGTCGGACGATGGTGGGCTGGCCCATGAGGGTGGGCACTGGTGATGGCCCAATGCAGAACTGGGCCGGGCTGGCGGGCCAAAATTGAGCTCGGATGGCCTACTGCCAAATGGGCCTGGCTGGGCCAGCCAGCAGGGAGGTGGCTGGGCTGGCTGTTCACCCTGTCAGTTGGGGCTGGACCTGCTGGCCCAGCCACAGACCGGGACAAGGCCGGAGGTGGTTGTGGGCCTGCAGCGGGTGCTGGACCACCGCTTGGGGCAATGTCCGGCAGAGCAAGGTTACGGTGGCGCAGGCGGGCCAGCAGCGATATCTGGCAAGGCTAAGGGCCTTGCACCCCTCAGTCTTGTTCAGGCTATGAATTCGAGAGAGAGAGAGAGAGAGAGAGAGAGGCGATGCCCCTAAGACTCTTTACATTTTTCCTTCAATTTTGTATTCCCTTTCTTCATGATTTCAGAAGTCCCTAATACATCCCCTTTACAGAGGGTAACTCTAAAGGCCTCCATAGTGGGCCCAAACTACTTAAGGGACATGGGCCATTTATCAACTAAAGACCCAAACAGAAAATACATAAGAAAACATAAAAAGATTCCAAATAACACTAGCTACTAATGGGCCCAAATAAAGCTTTTGTACATGTCTGGCCCAAAAGACATTAAAACCCCAAAAATGATATGGACCCAAATACCCAGGGAGACCCAACATGCTCCCGCATCAATGAGAATATGGCATTATGCTATCCGAAGCGCAACATGTAGAATACATTCACATACAATGTCTTTTGATGACATAATAGTAGCAAGCAGGTGCAACGCATCAAACTTGAGAGCATTATGTAGGAGAGCAAATTGTCTTGCTATAGCTGGCACCTGAACCAAAAAAGAGAAGGGGGGATGAGTCAGAGAAAGTTTGTAAAACTCCATAAAAAACAAGAATGCTCACAACCTTTTTCCTTTTGGAAAGTGATGTTTACAAAGAGAACCAAAGACAAAAAAATAAAAACAAATGCTGCTGTACCAGCTTTGATATTTCTGATTGATGTCTATTAATCAGCAAGTCAGAAGGAAATTTGGTTAATATTAACTGCAGTACTTTCATGGCAAGCTCCATTGAACGAGAACCTACACATAATCGTAAACTTAATCACAAAACAGAAAAGTAGCTTCAACTGGCACAAGAAATCCATTATGACTGAAAGGACACTATCCACTGCCAGAAAAAAGTGGAAGAAGTAGCAGCAGTCCCCAAAGAAAGTCATAAAGCAAAAACTTAGACAAACAACACTCCTCTCAAATAACACTGTATGCTCCCATATCCCTTATATTGATTTTTTTTTTTTGAAAAGTCCCTTATATTGCTACGTATATCCGCATATTAGATTGATTTTTGACATTGATACCCCAATGTCACCTTTTGCTTTGGGTGAATAAAGAGAGGAAAAAGAGTGCTCATCCTCATGTAACTTCCAAAATCCTATGTGATAAATACATGTATACTTCTAAAACCTCCGTTTTAGTAGTGTTTCTAATGGAATATTGTCTGATTGTGATGGTCGTGGAAGTATTGAGATATAACCAGAACAATTTGACTATTATGATGATATATGTGACAGTATAAAGAATATTGGGTAATAGATACATGTACCGTCACCCTAACAGTATAAAGAATATTGTCTGAAAGAAAATAGACTTAGGTGGTTTAGACACATGTATCGTCACCCTAACTCGGCGACGGTTAAAAGATGTGACCAAATCTTAGTGGATGTCAGTAAAAGAGCTAGGGGTAGGCCTAGAATGAGATGTTTCAATGTTATTAGGAAGGACTTGGACTTTTTGAGTTTAAATACGAATATAGCACTTGATAGAAATCTTTGGCGGAAAAATATTCATGTAGCCGACCCCGACTAATGGGATAAGGCTCTGATGATGATAGCGGAACATTATATATATTCTGGAGTGGAGGTACATATATAATCATCCCTGGCCAGAATAAATCCATTTTATGGTCCAAAGTTCGGGTCCTAGAAAGATTAGAAAAGTCATTAAAGGGTAAAGCATGAGATTGGCGCCCTTCACTATGGAAGTCATTAGCAACTTCAATAATTTTGTAAGTTCAATATATGCTCCAAATTTTCCTCAAAACTACCACCGAAGATGCATGTGAAATTGTGAGACTTCAACTTTGTGCAATTCATCATAAGTTAGGCAGCCTTTGCCAAACAATATTCCACATCAAAATTCCAATGTTGATAGAGAAGTTTCTAATCCAGACATTCCTTTTCCTTTGCACCTTAACCCTTCCCTGTGAAAGAACCCTGGTAGTTGAGCTAATGATTCCATCAGACTCCAGTCTTCATATCTTTCTATCTATCAACAGCTGACAGAATATGTGGGTTTAAATCAGACATCAGAATGCAGTGTTATGAAAAAATGGATCATCTGCTTCTCAACTGCGGAATATTATGGGAACAGGCTGGTTTCAGTTTTTGAGATTATTGGTGTGAATGGCCCCTGATATTTTTCAGAGCAAGAACATATTGAGAATTGGAGAGAGAGGAAGTAGGAGAGCGGAGAGGGAGTAACCAAGGTCATAGAAGTCCAGCAGCCTCACCTTGTGTTTTTTTAATAATAGGGCAGTCCAAACAAAGAAATTACAAACAGGGACAAAATACCCCTCAAATAGGGATAAATAACCTGACTTAACAACTAGAAAGAAAACATAAAACAGGGTACAAAATGCCACTCTATCCTTCACCGTGGCTACAACCCCTCACCAATCTCCATAAAACTCACATGGCTTCAAGGAAAAATGGCACAGGTATACATCAATGGAGGCCGACAACGACATTTGGATGATGTGCTTGCTTGATATGATTTGGTATATTTGGCAAGGCAGGAACAAAGAATTTTCACAGATGAACCCTAACACCCTTCTACCGTTGTTAAAAGCTGTATCAACCTGTTACATGACTGGCATGTTACTCTGTACGGTACCAGAATTACAGTCTAATTTATTGTATAAGATGGGTTTGTACAGGGCTTATGTAACTTCACCGATGGGATATGTGGGATTCAGTCTACCATCTAGACAGAGAACCTCCTTCCCTTGATTGTATCAACCTTTCATAAATTATTACCAACGAAAAGGAGGACTACTTTTAAAGACCAGACAAACTGTGAAACAAACTATGTAAGATTGCAAAAGAGGAAAAAAAATTGCTAGGCTAACTATACCATCAGGCAAAGCAGATATATTTGAAGCAAGCACTTCCATGGATCCAGACTCATACAATCTGGTAAACCCTTCCTCTGATGTTGTTGCAACCAACAACAAAATTTCAAAGCATTCTTCAATAATGGGTATGTTTGACGATCTGCATATGGCAAAAAGGAAAATTTGTGAAGAAAAGCAGAATAATGAGATCCTTAATCTCTTATGATCACCTCAAAATGAAGAAATGCCTGAAAGAGAAAAGGAAAGGCAGACATACATGCAACAAAGGAAAAAGAGGAAGGGCCTATATTCCTTTTATAAATATGTATTGATATATGGAGGAAGAAGGTCCAGTTCATTACGTAAGGAGAATGAGATCAAGAAGGTTCAATGACAAACGTATGTACATATGTACATTCATAATAAATTTATACAAACTATACAAATATATATGTATGAACAAATACATATTTTGATTTTTGGTGATTGCTTTCCCAAGATTTCGCACTTGGAAGATGGTTTTCCAGAATTCTCCTTTGAACTCTTATATGCTTGCACAAATTTGTCTGGCACATAGAAAATTAAAGATAAACAATAGAATTAACAAAAACTTGTACAGAACCATAAAGTATAGATTTGAATGTCACCTAAAAACATTCAAAAGATAGGAAACAAATGGTCAATGACTGGTCAGAAATCATGACATCATTGTTGGCATGAAAAAATGTCAGAAAAACCCTCCATTCCCTAAAATATCAAAAGTACCCCTATAAGGGGACGAATGGAGCTCCAAGCCTCCAACCCTTTTATATAAAACAGTTGGGGAGATCTCCCCCCCCCAACCTGTTTTATATAAAACTGGTTGGGGGAGATCCCCCAACCGGTTTTATATAAAACGGGTTGGGGGACCTCCAACCTTTTTATATAAAACAGTTGGGGAGATCTCCCCCCAACCGGTTTTATATAAAACCGGTTGGGGGAGGATCTCCCCCAACCAGTTTTATATAAAACCGGTTTTATATAAAACCGGTTTTATATAAAACTGGTTGGGGGAGATCCTCCCCCAACCGGTTTTATATCCCCCTCTCCTTCTACTGCGCAGGCAGCAAGGGGAGAAGAAGCCCTCCCCTATAAATAGGGAGGCACCTCCTCCATTCCAAGTGTGCATGAAGCCCCACAAATCCCCCCTTTATGCTGGAAAAACCAGTCCCCATATAGAGGGAAAAAACCCCCAGAAAACCCCCATATGCTGGCCAACCAGTCCCCCAAATTCCTGCTGTTTCGCAACCCCAAAGCTTGTAAACCAGTCCCCCAAAGCTTTGTAAAAGCCCCCCGGTTCTGAGAAGTGCAGAAATAGAAAATTTTCTGTCTTTCCAATCTCCTCTCGTCGGTTCTTCCATTCTTGGTTCGGCGTGAAGATATTCGCTCATTTCTTGCTCGATATGGAGTGAGGAGTGCTCGATAGCGGGGAAAAGAGCGGGAGATCGCCATCGTATACAGCTTCGACATCTCCTCGTCCCCTCCATAAAGGGTTTCTCCAAAGTTCTATAGTATATTTCATATCCCCACATCGAGCAAGTCTCTGTGGGGATTCTTCGGGATTTAAATACCGTCCATATCGAGTAAGTCTCTATGGACACATGTATTTAAATGCCCTTGTATGTTTGTATATTTCATATCCCCACATCGAGCAAGTCTCTGTGGGGATTTTTCGAGATTTAAATACTGTCCGTATCGAGCAAGACTCTACGGACATATGGTATTTAAATACCCTTGTATGTTTGTGCTCTAAATGCCTCCATATCGAGCAAGTCTCTATGGGCATGTGCATTTAGATGCCGTTTGTTCTTGTATCTATATGTTTCTTCGAGGAGACTCTGCCCAAGCAGAAGTTCTGCCCAAGAAGATATCCATATGATCTTAATCTCGTGCTTATATGCATATGTTTTCTTGAGAAAACTCTGTATAAACAGAAGTTCTGCTCAAATACATATCCATATAATCATGACCTTATGATCATATGTATATGATTCTTAGGATGAACTCTGCTCACGCAGGGATTCTGCCCGAGAACATATCCATACAAGCACAATACTCTTGTATGTTTGTATCTTGGTATATTCTGTCCCCCACATCGAGCAAGTCTCTGTGGGGATTTTTCGGGGTTTAAATACTGTTCATATCGAGCAAGTCTCTATGGACATATGGTATTTAAATACACTTGCATGTTGTGCTCTAAATGCCTCCATATTGAGCAAGACTCTATGGGTACGGACATTTAGATGCCTTGTACTCACATGTATATGTTTCTTCGAGGAGACTCTGCTCAAGCAGGGATTCTGCTCAAGAGCATATCTGTATGATTGTAATCTCGTGCTTATATGCATATGTTTTCTTGAGGAAACTCTGTCTAAACAGAAATTCTCCTCGAATACATACTCATATAATCGTGAGTCTATGTTCATACGGATATGAATCCTGAGTTGAACTCTGCCCACGCAGGGGTTCTACCCGAGAACATATCCATGTAAGTACAATCTTATGCATATATTTCCTCAAGGACACTCCGTCTAAACGGAAATTCCGTCCTAAAATTTACTCGTATGTTCATAACTATGTGTTTATATGCATACATTTCAACTGAGATCTTGTCCCTGGAGACGAGTATATACTCAGAAGATAATTTCGCTAACACGGGCATGTTCCTACCCATGGCAAGCTACATGACAAGTTCCACAAAGGAAACTCATACTCTTTTCAAAAGACAACCCTATTTTTCAAACTTAGACTCATTCTGTTCAAAATAAACAAAGCAAAAAATGTTGTCTTGGAATTTCTTACAGATGCATATATTCTCGCCCATGCTATGAAATTGTATTCGGGTTGAAACAGGTGTGAATACGACACCTAAGGCTTTTAACTCGATGTAAATGCAACATTGATTTCGATCGATGGAGACAGGGGTCCAGTACACGCCACCCTAATCGCCTGATGATTAAAAGGCACGGAATCAAAGAAGTTCAGATCAAAACACAGCGCACTCATCCGTTTCACGGATATACAAAAATTCTTTCTCTGCATTACGCAGACCCTTACTTCTGCCTGGCAGGCAGGCTGGCACGCCCCGCAATACGAAATCAAAATATAGATAAATGAACAAACACTTTAAACATAAATGGAAAGGAAAGAAGAAAAATCCCGTGTCCACAATCATCTGTTATCTAGATGGAGCATCGTCTAAAATTTGGCAGTAATGCTTTAACATACTATTTAGTGGAAATATGCCTATCTAGGTTTTACAAGTGAGTTTGTATACATATGATTATTGTTATATAAATATGTTATATTTCAAAAGTCATCATTTAATCGCATTTTCAATGTTATTGCTTTTGCATAAATCAATTTTATTAAAAACTCTTTAAACTCTAGGTAAGTTCAGAAACACGATTTACTCACAACTTGGTGACGTACATATCCTTCAAAACTAACGTCTTGTATGCTATATATTTATAACATTGCAACTATTCTTTCCAACTTTCTAACGATACTTTTTGGGGGTCTTCCCAATTTGAGATCACCTCTTCAGAGTTCAGACATATCTTCGCTTGGTGAATTGGATGTATGAAACTAAAGCAATGCTACCACAGAATGCATTAAGCTTTCAAGGTTTCAGATGTGCAGACGCCCCACCAAAAAGAAGAAAATTAACTTAATAGCGTACCATCCACGCCGACAAGCCTACCACAAAATCAACTGAAAACTTACGACTTGGAGATAATTTCGAGCACAAGCGGAACCTCGAGATCATATCTTCGGAAGATGCAATCTCCGGAACCCGGCAGAATGCCGCCACTACTGTCACCGATAGCCTCAA